>VUQS01031479.1:5334-17158 GCA_015108495.1 Heterochromis multidens | reverse complement strand
GCGGCCCCTCAAAAAAAAAAAAAAAAAAAAAAAAAAAGTCTCTGGGACTCTCTGCTGCTTAGTGTAATACCTGCTCAACACACAGAGAGAGCTAGCGAGGCTCAGATGCATGGCTAATGTAAGCTTTGCCCACGCCTGGGGCTAAAGCTCTATGCTGTAACTTACTTACAAGGTACAATGGGATGCGCACAACTGATACAGACAAAGCACATCGAATGGAAAGCTTCAAATGTTAGCCAGGTAACAGCGACAGCCTCCATCGTGTTTGACCTGGAATAAAAAACCAGCTGCCTGGGTGTGGAGTTTGACTCCCACTGTGCATCTGCTGGCCTCCATGTACTAAAACCATATAATCGTAAGGTTTTAAAGATACATGAGCGTCCAACACAAAAGAGGACTGGAACCTGTGATCACTCCCAAACCAAAGATTTATAGATCTTTTCATGCAGAAACTGACACAAGGTAATTAAATGTTCATCGAAGTTAACATGCACAAAAAGTTACTTCATATTTTTTTTTTTACTGTTAACAATGAAACTGTAATAAAGTATACAAACAGGATATTAGTCTGTGAACATTATCTGGATGGTTGCTGTTAATTTGCAATTTGTTTATAAAACTTTCTAAAGACTGTTTAGTGCATGTAGGAAAAAAAACCTTCAGGTAACTAAGTGGAGGCATTTCTGACCCCACGTGTATACTTATGTGCTTCTGTGACCTTTTTAATTGTAAAAACGGTTCCTACAAGTTTTGCAAAAACCTCTCTTAGCTTTTGTAGACATTTTTAGCCTTTATTTTTTTCACAGGAGAGTGAAGGAATACACAGAAAATGGTCCCGGGGTGGGGGGGGGGACTTGAGCCCAGGCCCCTGCAGCCTTCTGGCATGTGTGTTACCTGCATATGTACATTTGTTTAATTGCAGGCTTTTGTGGATGCCCTTCCTGATGCAACCCCAGGAAGGAATTTGTGTCTGTCATAAATAAAGAAAATGGTATAGTTACTTTATATACGCAGGCAGGTGGGGAAGTGGTGTTCGTGGTTAGTGTCACACTTTTTTTTTACATTTTCTTTCCTTTCATTTAACTCTGTTTGGTTACATTTAGGCATCACAACTGCTTGGATAGGTTGAAATATGACCAGCTGGGGGAGAGACCGGTCTCACCATTGCTGCCCATGACATGCATCACATGACCAAAGCTAAAAGACACCTTGGGCCTGTCTCTGAGGTGCTAGTGGCTTTGACTAAACTGCAGTATGTGACATCCTGGGAATGAGGATGGCCTCACTGAGCAGTAACAAAACCTCTTTAACAAAAACAATGACAGTAAGTCTCAGCAGTAATCAGTAATAATAAACACATATTACAGGATATAAATATATGTGGAGAATGTTACCAGTAAAGTAACGATTTACTATTATTCCATTGACTATAAATTCATAATTTATGTGTGAAAGTTATTGGTAGTGTTATCTTTTTAGGTAAAATAAAAAGATTATTCCTTTAAAAGGTAAATATTCACCTACAGATGTTATGACTGTACATTTTTCTAAGGGATGGACAGTAGCACCATTAATAAGGTTAAATGTGTGTTTAAGGGAAAAAATAATTGTCATAAAATAATACCAAACACCACCCACATCTCTTTCTGATTGGTTTGTTTTAATAATCTCATGAGTTATAAATGTAAATGCATTTTATTTTATTCTTTATCAAAACGTCTCCTGGTTGTTTAGTGCAGGAATAATTTGCCCTGTTTTAGGCTCGTTTTACACCGTTTATGTCCAGAATTGGGATATGAGCTCTCGAGGTCAGATGAACAGCGACAGCAGCATTAATCCAACAGTCAGCGCGACTGTGAGGAGAAGAAATGGATGAAAAAAGATCGTCTGAGGGCTTACATTAAGAGGAGGTTCAGCAGCTGCTGCGGCAGGCATCCTCACAGAAATAACACTAAGAGATTTTATAACATTATTAATTAATATCCCATTTAACTCTGCAGCAGAGAAATGAATCTTTACATCCACCTTGCTAAATTCAGAAGCCATTTTAAGAAGATTTCTTTCATTTATTGTCTGAGTAATGCAGCTGTAACCACTGCACCATTTACTTGATGAGAACCTGTAAACAAATAAATGATTTATCTTCTTAGGAGAGAAGAAAATAAAAAAAAAAAAGTATTTTTCCATCAAACACACGAACAAACACACACACCAGCGTTTATTTCAGCGCATAGGGAGCATCGGGCCACTGCGTCACTGATGACAAAAGGCAGACGCGTGGATGTGTGTGTGGACACCGGTGAGTGTGTGGACATTCGTGATACTCTGAGCCAGCAGATGTATGTAATTTCATTTAGGAGGGGGGAGCGGGGAGGGAGAAAGAAAGAAAGAAAGAAGGAAAAAAAACCAAGCGAATGAAAGAAAGCTTCGGGATTTAGCGGAATCACGGGCTCGTGGATTACTGTAGTCAACTTTGAAATGGACGACACTCGGAGGGGGGATAAAGCCGGCGCTGACAGGTCATTGTGCTGCCTCGAAGTCAAATAAAACAAGCAAATAATAATGGCAAATATTAAGCTCCTGTGACATTGTGGCAAGGCGGGCTGGAAGACGAGGGGGGATTATAAAGCTATATCCCCCACCGCTAGCCAGCCAGCTGCTACCAGCCAACCAACAGCCACATTTTATGAAAGGAGGGAGGGGAGGCGAGGGGAGAGGAAGGCAGGGAGGTCAGAGGAAAGGTGGGAGAAGAGGGAGGAGAAAAGGGTAGAAGGAAGGAGAAAGAGAGAGATGAGGAGGGGGAAAAATAGTGAAATTGAAAGCAAAATGGGATGACTGGAGGAGGGAATAAAGGCGAGCAGGTGAGTAAGGGGATGGAGGGATGGAGGCAGGACGAGTGGTGCAGGACACTCGACAGCTGCTCAGCATCCACCTCCGACCTCCAGATGCTACCTGACTCTTAAAGAGACAGAATGGGTGTTGATTTCCTTTTATATTTGGGTGCTAAACCTCTTTTCAATCAATTAAGCATCAGAAAAGAGTATTTTATTATAGGTTTATTTCAAGTTTTTGAGCTTTTGGGGGAAGAGCCAGTAAAATAAAGTTATACCACTGCACTGAAAATATTTTTTGTTAGTCTGAAACCTGTTTAATAATTAACTGGAACTAGCAGTAATCTTTATAACTGATTATGTTTGTCTGCCATTATTTAGTCTAAGAACTCACATATATTAATTGAAATTACAAGAAGAAGCTGGAACCAGAGAAGATTTTGCAGTCTTTGATAAATTATTGAAAGGATTTTAGATTATTTAAATTGTTTTCTATTTCTACTAGCTTGACTGCTTCATGTGACTGAAATAAGAGGACAATTATGTAGGATAAAGTAGTCTTAAACCTAAAAGTAATGGCTGTTTCAGTTTCAGAAAAAAGCTGAGGAGCTGTAGTGTATAATTAAGGCTCTAGTGCAGGGTTGGGGGTTTGATTCCCACTGGTGCAACACTTTCTAAAAACATCTTTGCTCCATAAAAAACCATATGTTTATAGTGACAACAAACTGCTGAACGTTGTGCTGAATGAAGACAAATGGTGTAAATATCCTTGGCAGCCACCACTGACACTGTGTCTGCGAATCCAGCCTTGGCTCTGAGACACTGTGGATCCATGCTGGCTCTCAGGGGGCCATCTTGGATCAAAGCATCTGGCGGTTTGGCAGGGTGCATTCTGGGTCTTGCTGCTCGCCTTACACACCACTTCTTAGTGCTCAACACAGAGCAGGGCAGAGCAGAAACAGGCCAAACTCCAGTGCGACTGAAGCAATAAATTTGGCATTGGTATAGTGTCTGATGACATCAAAGGGTTAGTGATGAAGATGCGCAGAGTTTATCATCATTAATATCATCCTTAGTGTTACCTCAGCTATCAATGTGGCTGTGATGGTGAGAAACACACAAGATACAATCAACTCAGACACACACACACACACACACACACAGAGCTGAGATACAACTGACAGACATATCCCAACAACCCCTCTATCTGATTGCCTGTCTCCCTCTTCTCTTGTTTCACTCTCAGCCTCTCGCACAAACACAACCAGGATACAATGACACAAACTGATGTGTGTGGAGGGAGGCCGCCTTCCTCGAGGCATGAAGACAAGGCTGGTTAGCATAGGTCACTGTGTGTTTGGGAGCATCCATATGAGAGATGGTGAGAGAGAAATAAAGAAAGAACTGGAAAGAAGAAAAAAAAAAAGGCAGGTACAAAGGCAGCCTCTATAGCCAAATAAGATTAAGATAGCCATCTTGGCCACTGTTCCATTCAGTGTAGATAGGAATAATGAAACCCACCCCGAGGCGGTCAAACTGCTGCTGCTGGTGGCTTGAGCTGGTTTGAATTAAGTGCGTCATGCTACTACGTACCAAATTCATACTTTAGCATTAGTTTAAGTGAGTAAACATTAATTGACTTCAGCTGGCATCACTGTATTTTTGATTGGTGACTGAAGCATCCGCCAAAAGCTGCACAACTGCACTAGAACTGCAATTAGTGATAATTTTCGCTATAAATGATCTGTGTGCAGATTTTTACACTGGCTGCTTCGAGGATTTGTGTCTCCTCCCAGTCTCTAACCAGAGATCTTTTGCTTGTCAGAAGAATGTGTTAACCACTGCACTACAGAGCCACAGAAAACCAGAGAATAGTCACAATCGAAATGCTGAAACTAGGGATGTGTGCGAATAGTCTGCCTTCCCTAGCCAGTTAAGTTTATCCTTTATATTTTATAAATGCAAAATGCCAGTGGATCTGCTGGGTATAAAGGTGTTTGGTAGGCTGTAGGTGCTACACAGAGCTTTGCAGACCCACATCTACATGTTGTAGCTGTTTACTGTCACCTGGGGCAGTGTTAATAATATGTGTAACAACCTGTAATGAGGGCTGCTCTTTTATTGTGCTTGCATTGTTGTCAGTTGTTTAGCTTAGCCACTGCTGTGGAGAAAGCAGAAATACGAAATACATTTTTGTAGTGAACTATGAAAATTGTCCACTGCAGGTTCTCACCTGTGCTTTTTTCTGGAGGCTTTAATTTTATTCGACCCGTGCACCTTCTGCTCAGGCATGTGGACGTTAATCTGCAAGGAAAGAAGGCTGCTGGTGCTAGAACTGCTAATGTTAACCACACTCAGCAAACTAATCTTTAAAATACAATTTTCTTATTGATTATTGTGATTAACGGTTTCAAATGGCTCTTTAATACATGTGCGACATTTGCACATAAGATGTTTATTCTCATCAATATTATAAATTGCAGTAAGTGGATGAGCAGGACATCCTGCATTTGTCTTCCCTGGAGAAACTTCTCTGTGTCTTGAAGGAAGCAGCTTGGATAAAAGAGGAAAATGAATGAGACAGAAAGAGAAACACATTAAAAGCTGTGATCACAGCACGTTCATCTCATTCCTTATCCCACCATTTTGTCATTTAATCCAATAGCTGCTAATCCAATTTGTCTATCGGACATATAAAAAGGCAGGGAGGAGGAGGAGAAAGAAGAGGAGGAGGGGAAGGGAGGAGATGGAGCTGAACTTCTCTTCTGTGTTCAAGTCACTTTCTCAATTGCGGTTTATTTAGGGCCGAGCTACACTTGTGTGTCTCCCCCCATCGTTCTCTCCATCCAAGCGTCAAGCCCGTCTGATATCAGCAGGGATCGGGGAAGATGAAAGCCAAAGACACATGAAAGAAAATGAGAGAAGGAGGAATAAAAAGAACAGGATGAACATTGTTTCCTGTGATTAGGTAAGAGCTCGTTAAAAGGCTGTCACTGCAGTGATGTGAATATGCATGACAGGGGCCGGCCTAATCAGAGAGGTTTGTGCTGAGGACCAGAGGGAGGGGGGGAATTGTCTGTAAGTAGCCTACTGAAGACTTGATTTAATTAATGTGAGGAGAGGAGTGTCTTGTTAGGAAAGGAGACAGGGAGGGACAGAGTGAAGCTTGTAAGCAAGCGAGTTTAGGGAGCTCTCAAATTCAGGCTTGGCCATAAAACAGCATCACATGTACAGTTTGACTTAAAGCTTACTTTCTTCTTTCTCCCCATTTCTGAAAAAGCAGAACAACATTTAAGTTAAAGATGTATTCAAAGCTATGCATGCCAAGTGTTACAACACTGGTGATATGTGTAAGAATCAAACTGCCTAGCCATTGCATGTGATTCCTCCTGCTCTCTCCTTGTCTATTCTCCTCTCCTCTGGAGTGGTGCTGAGGGCTATTTTTCCAGGGGAGTCTTGTACGAGGCCTCTTTTAGGTGTCCTCAATGGCACAATGGGTCCTAGCTCATAGAGCAGATTCCTGCTTTATTGAACCTGTGTATAATGTCTGGTGAATGGAACACATTAACCGATTCACACTCACCTCTTTCCCCTTCCTCCCCCCAGACAGAGAAAGGAGAAAAGTAAAAATTCAGAAAAAAAGGAAAGAGGAGGGAGAAAAACCCTCCTCTCACACTGAGGCACAATGAGTGCCTTTTCCACTGGTGTCATTTGTCAACCACTGCTTGCTTTACAACTTACAAAAGAGGTGGAGGCAGGGGAGAGAGGAGGAGAAGCAGGAGTGGGTTGTGACAGAGTTTTGGAGGCAGTGGGATGAATTAAATCTGATGCATAATCATAAGCAGGGCTGCATAATTATTTGTTTTTGATTACGCAATGCGCCAAGAGGGGAGGCCCAAATTTCAAAATGCTGATGCTGGAAGAGCAACAGCACAGGCCTGCTGAATTGAAAATGAATAATTTCATCATACAGTTATTGTGTTGCCATAATCAGTAATAACAGGAGATCAGAAAGAAACAAATGTTATAATAGGATGTCGGATAAAAGAATTATTACCTGTCTAACACCTGTTTAAGTGTCTCCACGGCCATGACTGATCAAACTCTGACTCAATGCTGGTGAATTGAGCAGGAATCAAATCAAATCAAAACACAGATGTACCTCATTGTTGTATGTCTCTGCTTTGCTTTGATGGTTAAAAAGTCAGATGGTGATGACAGTGGTCATAAGGTCACATTAAACAAATGCATCAGTGAGCCAGTTTTTATTTTAAAAATGTTGAATCCACTTCATTCAAACCTTCATTCCTGAGAAAAATAATTAATAATAAAACTGGCTGCTAAATAATAACTAGGTCACGCCATATAAAAAGAAATCAAATATGACAAAGTTTCCACTTCAAAAACTTTGATGACCTGTCTGAGTTACAGAACCTCAAACTACACAGAGGTGTGATGAAATCTGGTGTTTTTAATGCTTTATTTTCCCAGTATTTTTCCGCCCTTATCATGAGATATCCACAGGAAACCTTCAGGGCTGAAAATCATATTTAAGCTTTGTTACACCCTCTCCAAGTGTCACAAAATCTAATACCAAAATCTGGCGTCTTTTAGGATGACTTTTTCTATGACCAACTTTGAGCATCAATATTATGGAGATATCAGTTTCAATAGCAAACTGCACCAATTTAATGTCTATGATGTAGAAGGACAGAAACAAGCACCAGTACCCTGGATGTCTTATCTGTTTTCTGAGACTTCACTGGAGAAAACTTGAGAAAGTGCTTTTGGGGTTATCTTTAAATGGTGATATCACCATGTGGGATAGTTGGCTGGTTAGGCATATTAAGAAAAAGTACTTTGAGGGCCTGTATCTTGGACAGTTTTCATAGTATCATAGTAAAATTTTGTATGGCTTCATCAGATTTTCTAAAGTTATTGTACAAAGAAAAAAAAACTGCTGATTTTTGAGGGGGTCAGTTTGGAACCACCTAAATTATAAAAATGACCTGATAATTTTAAGAGTGAAGCAGGCCTGTGGCATCACACACATCTGGTATTTATTCGTCAGTGTTTCCCAAATCCAAAAACTTTAAACCGCAAACTTATAAAACTTATAAAATTCTCTCACAGAGCCAATTTTTTCAGATGTGAAAATGTATATTTTATTCGTCTTTAAAAAGGCCAAACTTTCATTCAAGACCAATAACTGATCAATATCAAGTGCTGTAACAGGTTTATTTCTTATCATGAAGTCCTGATGTTGAGCCCAGTTTCCGGGAGGTGAAGAGTCACACTGTCAAAGCCTTTTTTAATGAACAGCACACCGTACATATTTAGCTCCTCTCATGTCACCATTTGAACATTTGTCCTCAAAGATCGTGCTAAACAGATGATCTGTTTGTCCTGCTAACATGTTTCTACCTTTGCATCCTTCACTCTTCACCTCTTCTGTGGACTCCTAAATATACAGAAACAGAAACACACACACCACTGGACAAACACGTCTGACCTCAGAGCTAACAGTAGACCAACCTCCAAACACCTCCACCTCAGAGGTTAAGGACAGATGGGAGCTTGGGCAAACAGAGTTCACATAATAGACTGACCAAGGAGATGAAATGCTCATATTAGGAGGTTTCAATTTGAGTGCACACACACATACACGCTGAGACACAAAGAGTGTATTTACACAAGGAGTAATTTCTCCTCTTTCAACTTTCTCTACCGTCTCATTTTAAATATTTAAACATTTATTTTTTCAAATAAAGAGGCTGAAAGGTGCTCAGATTAGAACAAAACAAGTGCCATTCCCCGAGTATTTTTCTAGGAGAACCAGCCAAGCCGTGACGATCACAAATATGCACTCCTCCTCTGCCTCACCTCACTCCCAAAGCATCTCCTCCTCTCCCTCCTCCCTCCCCCAACTCCAACAAATTGTGTTTTTGCTACAAATCAATAAACATTATCAGAGAGTGGCAGACTATGGGCTGGTGGAGGCAGCCTCTGTCTGTTAAAGCCCAGACCGCCCTGTCTCTATCACAGCCTGGGTGAGAAGGCCAGGAGGAAACAGAAAGATGCACACAAGAGAGAGAAAGGCAGGCAATGCGAGTCCACGAACGCACACACAAATACAAGTTATGGGGATTTACAGTAAACATAAGATGGAAGCAGAGTGCATACAAACTGAGCCACAATCAAACACAGATATGCTCTATAATCAAACAGAGCATTTGGAGCATGTACAGTCCTGCAGTGAATTCTCACATCCATACAAACGGAGAAAACAATCACAGCGAGCAGACTGGAAGAGAAAGGAACAGCAGTGAAGCACTGAGGTGTTTAACAATAATCCTAACAGTGCAGCACAGGCTGTTTTGACCATGCCATTCAATGTCAATAAGAAATTAAAGAAAAAAAAAAAAGAGTCAGTCTAAAGTCAACAGCGACTTTAAACACTCCCTAACCCATTAGGCTGCTGTATCACCCACTCTATGCTTGTCAGCTCACTTTAGCTTTAGCGTCAGAAATCCCCACACTCTCCAACGCGCTACACGAACCATTTAACTGAGCCCTAAATAAGATGATTTTCAACCCGTCCCCACTTAGCTTGGGGCTGGAAAAGGAAAATAAGGGGGCCTGCCATACGCCATTTCTCAATTACCTTTCTCATTATTGTCACCCGTGTTCATTACTACTATTATCACCCTTCCCTTTCTGCTGCACCCCCCCCCACCCACTTTAGGCTAGCTCAGGCCGTTGTGGCTGTCGTGCTGGATGAAGAGAGGGAGAGGCACAGCAGAATCGAGAGCTTTTTGCAGGGCCGGAGCACTTCAGGTAATTAATATAGCAAAAGGGGGCAGATGAGAGGAGACGGAGAATATGTGAGTGTATGTACGCCTGTGTGTGTGTTTTTGCTGAAATGCCTGATTGGGGAGCTCACCTGCCGATACCCCCTAAAAGGTATTTCATTAGCGGGCCTTTTACCATACAAGCAGAGCAACAAAGCCTCGGTTACGCCTGTCTCCACTCCAACTCGACAGGGCCCTCCAGGACGTCTGTAGCGGTGTGTGGGAAGAGTAAAGAAGAGTGGAGGAGCAGAGAGGAGAGGCGAGGAGAGGCTATCCCTGTTCATAATCTCATGACAAAAGGCAAAAAGGCATCATCCTATTACCAGTGTGATCTTCACCAACTCCTGCTAGCTGCTTTCCACAGGGGGCTCTCTTTTATTATTAAGGTGAGTAGGTGATAGGGAGCACGAAAGGCGCCCAGCGCCTCCCTATTAGCCCTGGGACAAGAGTCGGTATGAAGGGGGAGAGAAGAGAGGAGAGACCCCATGCTAGGGTCCTGCTTGGAGTCTTTTTCTCTTTCTCAGAATGAGAGCCTTTGCTTGGACCTTCGGGAGGCGGCTTCTATTAGGCTTCAGTGCTACAACACAAAGTGGGAGAGATTCTTCAATCAAGCAGCTCAATGCCAGGAGTGATGATCACTGGGAAAACATCTTGAGCTCCATCTGTTGAAACTCATTTGTATCTGGTTCACGTTACTCCTTTGCTCCACCGTTACAGTCAACATGTCAACAATCAGCCATTAAGGTGCAGAGCCAAATGATGTCCATTTATTCCAGCTGAGCCTTGGTGGTCAACTCCTGATGGCTGATAGCCACTGATAATCATGGAAAAGACTTAATCAGATGCATTTTGTATTTTTCGGTACAGTCCTAGATGATTTGGCTGATGCTCCTTAAAGCATAAACACTACTTGTCTACTCGTACTGTACTTAAGTTACAGAAGTATATTTTGAGTATCTACCAGCAGTGTGAGAGAGGAAAGAGGCTGGGGGAGAGAAAAACAGATTAGTCTGTCTTTTTTTTTGTTTTTTCTCTGAGTGTTTTGTCTTCTGCTCAGTGGGGGTGCTTTCCTCTAGCCTCAGGTTACACAAGGGAATTGTGGGAAGTAAAAGTAGGCTGAGCTAGGTTTGGAATAACAGCTTTGCTTGACTTGGCGAGATGTGGCTGCTTAATACAAACACAGAGGATGATGAAGTATGTTAGCATCTTCCCCCTCACTCATGAACAACTAAAATGTTGCTTTCACGTCCTCCTACTTTCACTGTGTGGCACCTCTTATGATCACTTTAGTTTAACCTCTAACTGTAGCTTATGTATACATTTAAGAAGCTGGCAACAGTGAAGCCTGTGCTGCTTTACACTAATAAATTACAGGTACTTTGGAGTACTGCAGGGAGTACTTAAGGTCTATTTTAAAATCAATTTTAAAAATATTGGTCATGCATAAGTAAATGGTAAATTGACTGTACTTATACAGCGCTTTTCTACTCAATTTGAGCACTCAAAGTGCTTTACTACACATTC
The DNA here is from genome assembly GCA_015108495.1 of Heterochromis multidens. Classification (NCBI taxonomy): domain Eukaryota; kingdom Metazoa; phylum Chordata; class Actinopteri; order Cichliformes; family Cichlidae; genus Heterochromis; species Heterochromis multidens. Next base: position 5,952 of record VUQS01031479.1, on the reverse strand, counting down.
ATTCACACAGTCCAATGGACACATCAGGAGCAGCTCAGGGTTCAGTTTCTTGCCCAAGGATACTTTGACATAGTGGACGACCCGCTCTACCTCCTGAACTACAGCCACCCCTATAATTAGTTCAGTAAAACACATTTTTTATTCAATATTCCTATTCCACAATTTCAGAGATTTTTAAGTTCAGTTTATCAAAGACTCAGTTAAATGCAACAACAATACCCACTCGGTGTCGCCGCGTAAATTTAGTAATTTTTAACATTTGAAGTGTAACGTTAAGTTTATTAAGTTTGTTATTAAATAGTGCCGTGCAGTATTCCTTTATAAAGGTTTTTTTTCTAAAAAATATATTACCATATATTTCAAAAAAGGGGACAGATTATAGGGGGGAAAAATAAATAAATACATAAATAAATAAATATATATATATATATACATATATATATATATATATATATATATATATATATATATATATATATATATATATATATATATATATATATATATATATATACACATATATATATATATATATATATATATATAAATTCCCCACTCGCCCTCGCGGGCGGTCTTTATCCTTCAAGCTCGGGTCCTCTTACCAGAGGCCTGGGAGCT
>VUQS01031473.1:7222-24103 GCA_015108495.1 Heterochromis multidens | reverse complement strand
GGTGTCTTTTATACTGATAACGAGTTCAAACAGGTGCCATCAATACAGGTGACGACTGGAGGACAGAGGAGCCTCTTACAGAAGAAGTTACAGGTCTGTAAGAGCCAGAAATCTTGCTTGTTTGTAGGTGACCAAATACTTATTTTCCACCATAATTTGCAAATAAATTCTTTAAAAATCAGACAATGTGATTTTCTGGATTTTATTTTCTCATTTTGTCTCTCATAGTTGAGGTATACCTATGATGAAAATTACAGGCCTCTCTCATCTTTTTAAGTGGGAGAACTTGCACAATTGGTGACTGACTAAATACTTTTTTGCCCCACTGTATGCTACTTCCTCTCTGAAGGCATTGGTGGTTTGCAGTCAAGCAGTAATGCAGCAGGGCAGTCACAGAGCTGTCACAGAGCTGATGACTATATATTTTGTTTAAACTATTAAAAGTGGAGACCAAAGTGGAGATGTTTGTCCATAATTTGCAGCGCCACATTTGCTGAAAACCAAACACAGCACATTAGTACAAACGCCACATAGCAACTGTCAAGTACAGTGATGGTAGGAGGGGTGATGATTCTGGCTTTTTTTTCTTGTAGCCACAGGACCTGGGCAGTCATTGAGTCAACCATGAGCTCCTCTGTATACCAGAGCACTTTAGAGTCAAATGTGAGGCCATCTGTCCAACAGCTAAAGCTTTGCTAAAACTGCGACAGGACAATGATCCCACGCACAGCAGCAAATCTAAAACCGAATGGCTGGAAAGAAAAAAAAAAGAAAGAAAAAAAGAATCAAGGTGTTGCAATGGCCCAGTCAAAGACCAGACATCAACCTGACTGAAATGCTGTGATGGGACCTTAAGAGAGCTGTGGAAAAACAAATTCCCACAAACCTCAATGAACTGAAGCAACACTGTGCTAAAACCCCTCCACAACAATGTGAGACACTGATAAAGTCATACAGAAAACAGTTACTTCGAATTATTGTTGCTAAAGGTGGTTCTACAAGCTACTGAATCATGGGGTGTACTTAGTTTTCCACAGGACTGCATAGAATCCTGTGGAAACTTTCTTTTTCACACAACTGTATATTTGTAGGATTGCAAAGCTTTAGAATGTAAAATAAGACATTAAAGATTTATATTTGATTTTTATTTTTTATAAAGTAGAAAGAATGCATGTTTAAAAAAATAAAGCCTGCAGGTTCTGCTGATGGTTAAAAATTAATGCTATGAAAACAAATGTGATGCACAAAAACACAGGTGTTTTTTTTTTTTTATTTAAATTTATCATCCTAAAGGATGATGTTTTTTTTTTGTTTGTTTTTTTACAATTCCCATCACTACAAATAAAAACAAAGCAAGCAAAAGCAACTTTGTATGTTTTAATGTGTGTACGAACTTGCAAAAATTGAGCAGGACTGCTTTTTTCTTTCAAATTGTTAAGTTCCAATTACCTTAAAATGCATTCACAGACCTGATGTGCACTCCTAGGATCAGACAAAGCAGGAGGAGAGGAAGGCAACAAGTCACTGCAGTTTTTTGTGTTTGACTATCTGTGGCATAGAGACGGTTCACAAATCCACATGCAGAACCATTTCTGTAATGAAAACTGATTCACTGGTTCATATCAGTAACTATTCAATCCCCAACTTGGACTGGTAAAATGATCCTGGTGGGTTTTTAACATATTTTAATGGTTGCGTTTGCATTTTCTGTGTTTCTGTAAGAGTGTAAAAATAAGACAGTCTGTGTTGCCATAAACTCTCGTCACCCAGACAATAGACTTGAATCCCACAGAATGTGATGGGGTGGGAATGGAAACCAAGCTGACTGTAAAAGATGACTGTTTATAGATATAGTTTATACTGACTGCTGCAGAGGAACACAAGCACTGCAACAAATATTAGTGATTGTATAGGCAGTGCCTTGTTTCAAATAACTTGAATATTTAGTATTGTTGAGAAGGGCAAGGATGTGTTTAAGCTGGTATATGAGCCTCATAAATAAGCTCATGTCTGCCTGTGTGTGTGTGTTTAGTTGTGCACAGAGGCAAGGCTGGGCAGGCTAGTGTGTCATTTCCTGAAGAAAATGATAGCAACTGATGTTACCACTTCCTACAGCATAGTACTGATGTATCAGCTGAAATAGGCAGAAAAAGAAGAATAAGAAAAAGAAAAAAATCAAACTGTAGTAAAGCTGATTATACACACTAAATTGAAAAGGACAAGATGGAAAATAACACCTGGCAAATTAAAATGACTGATTCTTTGTTTTTTGACACAACACAGTCAAAGGCAGGAATGCAGTCTTCATCCCATTGAGTCACTTCTGCCTTTGCGGAAGAACTCAACAAATATTTGAGTAAGAGTGCTGACAGTAACATGAACAGATGCACCCACACTATTGTGCACTGGGTCACCCAGTTAGACTGTTCCAGAAAACGTCCATCCAGACGTCACAGATTCGGCTTGGTGTGGTGTTCCATACAACCTACGCAAGGAAATCAAATCTTCAAGTCAGCACAGTCGATGATGAAGAAATACCCCCTTTTTTTATTTGTTAATGGTGTAAATCCAGTCTCTTTGTTTAGATTTTATCAAATGCAACTGAGGGCTGTTTTTGCTTTTTAAAAAAAGTATGTAGCATTAGAACATCATCTGATAATCACCGAAGGGTGCAGTATGGTGGAGTGATACACTGATGATGTGACGCTGACAATACCACAATCAGTTATCAGATTTCCTTTCATCAAGAACAATTTGAAACTACAGTAAAACCCCATGAAACCATCAACAATTACCCAGAATTCAAGTGCTGAGCATGCAAAAAACAAAAAACAGAAAAACTCTCAGAATTTGGTTTTACATTTAGTTTAATGTACTCAAAACGAGTACATGCAGAACCATGAGTATAACATGGGGTTAAATGAAACTTACATTTCTTCTTAATGTTATGGTCCATCTTTAAAAAAAAATATGTCTGAATAATTCCTTTTAATTAAAACTGATATTTTAACTGTACTGAAACAAAGTGGATTTTTTTCTAGTAGTGACACCACTCTTTACCAGTGATAAAAGTGAACGATCCCTTGTTTTTTTCTCAATTAGTTTACACTTTGAAGCCACAACTGAACTCCTCTCAACTCTCACTTCCTTTATTGATAGAGAAAGATAAAGATCATACTTTATCAAATGTGTAGGGACTGAGAGCACTAATGCAGTTATTATAAATGCAGGATTTATCCCCAAAACACCTGCATTAGAGGTACTGGACTTCTACATTTTTGACTAATCTTATAGAAAGTGACAGATAGCTGCTCATCAGTCCCAAATATGATATGAAGTCCTGATCCAAATTCCAAAGTTTGTTTACTGATGTCAGCTTGTTCAATCCTTTAAAAAACAAACAAAACAAAAAACAAACCCTCTGTCACACCTCTGTTAGCACTTCCCTGAAATCACATGCATTTCGCCTCACAAGCTTGCAACATGAGTTACAACTGCACACTTTTTTTATATGTCTTGCCTGCAGCTCCGGAATAACTTCTGAGTCATCACCTTATACACCAGAGACACAGCAACATACCAGGTGTCAGCAGCCACAAATGTCTCAGCTTGTTTTTACCTGTACAGTCTTATATCATAGAGAGAAACATACACAGATATAAAATCCTTAAAGTTCAAAAAGTAAATGCATAGCTCCATTTAGTGTTATATTGATCATTCATATGTTATTGGACTACATAATTTTTTTTTAATTGTTTTAGTTGAATAAAACATGTATTGTCTGAGATATAATGCAGCAAAATCTCCTCCTGAAGAATAGTGCTTCAGTGAATGTATATAATTGCATTACTTACCAACATAAGCATCTGCAGGACATGTGGAGGCACATAAAAGGCAAAAAGACACAGAATCAAAGGAATGGTTATCACAGACCACACTAACCTATTGCCGGAGTCCAGCCAAACATATGAAGAGCAGACAGGTCAGTGATAATGTGCGTACTGTTGGTATCTCAGGAGATGAAGCTGTGGCATTTGGAGTGTAAATAATTTAACACAGCAAAGGTTCTGTTAATGGGTTCAAGCTGCTTAATGATGCCTCTGTCTCTGTTCCCATTTCTCTGCTTCTGCGAAATTTGGTGAAATCAAAAATGAGAACGTAAAGGGGTGACGCACCAACATCTATCTCTCACACACACAAACACACGTAGGCACACGAAGGTAGCGTAAAATTGCTTTTTTTGGGGGGGGTGAACTGAAGAGAGGTAAAAAGAATAAATTCAGCTGAACTGAACTGAGTTAATATGAAAGAAGAAGCTCTCTTAGATGCCATCGTGTCCTTATCTCTACATGAAGTGACTCGACAGTCAATTAAGGCAAATTGTGGCTTCCTTTCAGGCGTTATTATGAAAAAACGCACAGATCTGAATCTTGGCTGCTATCATCTGGTATTTCCTTAGTCCAAGTTGCGCAAACTTAGGCCTGATATCTGATGCTAATGCAAAAGTTTCCACTCAGGAAGATGTTTCAGCCATTTACTTTCTACACAAGAAGACTCAGGAAACCATGACGCACTCGGAGGGTTGAGCTTTTTCAGGGGGAGTTTGGCTGTCTGAGGTAGTTTACAGTTATACTTCACTACGCAAAGAAGCTTGATCTCAGAAAAGGACTGCCTTTAGGAGCACATTTTCGTATTTTATTAAACAGAGACAAATTTGAAGATGAAACTGATTCTGCTCCTCGTTATCTCCTGCCTCGCCTTACATAACGCAAAGGGTAAGTCGACAATTAAATCTACTTTGTGGCTCCTGTTGCTGGAATTGATGTCGCAGTAGACTTTTTTCGGTCAGGTTGTTGTAGAAACAACAAGTGGACATATTTACCACCCTGACAGCTTAAGTGCGTTCCGGAAACATCCTCACATAGAGAGGCAGAGAAGTCACTGGGAATTCCAGGGCCCTCGAGGGTTTCTGATTGACAAGCAAAAAATAGGAACTGTTCCACTTCACTGGTATACAACTCTTTGTGTCAGCATACTATGATTACCGTAAGTTACTGTGACTCATTTAATCACGCCAGGGTTCTCAAAGTACACCAACATCCTCTCAAGTTGAGCAATAGACTCTCTATCTATCTATCTATCTATATATAGATGGATAGATAGATAGATATAGATATAGTTATAAAGTTAGATACTGTGTACTTTACAATAACAGGCCATGATGTAATGGTAATGTTGGACTCCAGGTATCGGAAAGAACAAAGGAGTTTCATTTTCCGAGTTAAGTTTCGACGACAATTGTTGAACATTGAGGCTTGTTATATATATATATATATATATATATATATATATATATATATATATATATAAAAGAGAGAGAGAGAGAGAGTAGTGAAACTGAATAGGCAAACCGTTTTCCATCAAATATATCCGATACTAAATATCGACATTTTATCCTCCGGGGCCCAATTAATCAGCCACTGTTACATATATTCCTGTGTACATGTGATTTGATTGTATTTCTAAGACTGTTATAGTTTTATGCCCTAATGGAGAGACTTTTATTAGTTTGATAACTAATTTTACAGACACAACAGAAGTCTGTAGTGGTTGTGTTGTAGTTCATATGTTGATCATTTAAGAATTTGATTTGTCAGTTACACCTAATCAAAATTGCAGATAAATCAAGACTTTTCTTTGGCTGGATGATTATAAAGATATTAGACCTTATTTTATTGTGCGTGTTCAATAATGTCACACCCAAAAGTACTATAGACACATGACACCATCACTTATACTCATCAGATTATCATCAGTGCGTATTGGGCCTACTGACTTTACACATGCATATTTCCTAACTGCCTTATGACAGGAAGCACATCTTACAAAACATCCAGCTGTCTAACTGCCACATATTAATTGCCTGAGTAGTAGATAGTGACAGATTATTTTTCTCAGTAGTGTCAGTGTGATAAAGAATTACCAGTACAGCTCCTTAAAACAATTTTCTAATAAATATTTTAAAAATTCCAATAAGTGTAGGAAGTAGGAAATAGACATTTTAGACAGGGCATGCAAATTTTGTGTAACGCAGCATTCACCCAAACAAATCACCAAACTAACCAACCAAAGCTCTACTACATGAACTTTGTAAACTTTTGTAGACTTTCTCAATGCATGCCTTGCCTGCTGTAGCTATGAAACACTTCATATTTGTTGGAAGAACACAACTCCTAATGGTTTTAGTATCATGCAACCTCCATGATCAACTTGCTCCAATGTGTGGAGAAAAATCTGCAATGCTGATACTTCCTATTTTAACTAATTTCTTAAAAAAATAAACCGCTCTGAAGGCCATTGAGACAACCGTTACTTTACCCTGTTGCAGAATAATGTTGTAATCTCTTGAAACCCTCCAAACATGGAGATAGTAAACAATAAACAGATCCAGTAGTGTGAAGAAATGTTGCCCAAGAACTGTACGATTAAAAACAAAATATACTATTAATGGTGCAAAATGTAAATGACTGACACTCATCTGTCTCCAGGAGCACCACGGACTGCTGTGTATAAGTTTGTGAGATGTAATCCAGATGGTGACCAGGCCAACTGTGTGACTCAACAAAGCCCAGAGATGGAGTGGAGTCCAGATCTACCATCCAAACTGCCTGCTTCTACTGCAGAGTATCTGTAAGTATTCGTGTGTTGTGTGCATGTCTGTTGAGGCTGTTCACATCTGGGATGTGAAGATTTATTTGATTTGTGAGCTGCTCAGAAGAAGCAGGCGGCAGTGAGTTCACGTAAATGTTAAACTGAATCTGAAAAAACAAAACATCGTTAAGATAAAGTGCTGTTTTTAGACAAAAGCTGACTTTAAATATGAAAAACGCTGATGCTGCACTGGCTTTGTCACCTTGGTCAACAAACAAAAATACTACAGCAGTGCAGGCTCTCTCTGCATGCTTGCCTGTGTGTTTTCTCATGTTGTGTGTTTGAGAGTATATAAGTGTGAGGTAGGTGGCCAAGAAAAGCCAAAATAGAAGACAACGTGGAGGGATAAAGAAAGACAGAGTGACCAGAGAAAAGGCAGGGAGGTTACAGCTGGAGTAAGAAAACCCTGAATAGTTCATGATCTTATTGTCACAAGACACAGGCGTAGAAATATTTTAGAACTTAAATCAGTTGATGTTTGTTCAGTTTTGCTTCACCTTTACATAGTCTGGAATGAATGTGAGGAATGTTGGTTCCTTCTCTGGACAGGAAATAATTTAGATTAGTCTAACTTTATCCAAAGTATACATGTCCTGAAAATGTGTATATCACAGAGAAATCAGAGCTGCCACATGCACAAAACATTAAGGGCACTTCTATATCTATATATATCTATATCTATATATCTATATCTTCTAAATCTATATTTAATGAAATGCTTAAAGAGAGAAAGTCTAATTTAAAAAGCATTCCCCATGATATCCACATATTAACACATATATATTTGATCATAAAAGTGGAGTCTGTGCTTGTTTGTGGTGAAGAGACTCCAAACATGAGGTAGATTTGAGCGCCGATACAGAGGAAGTGCAGTCAGCTGTCTTTGCAACAGGATATTAAGGTAGCTGCAGAGACAGTGTGGGTAGGTTAGGGTGAAAAATTACTAATTTCTTGACTTTTATCTTGCAGATTTCAGCAACTTTTCAGTCTGCACTTTATAAACAGTCTTTCTATTAAAAATGAAACTCACTGATGTCCTCAGTGACTTGTGTGAGCACCTCAATGATTTTAATGTGATGTATGTCATTGCTGACAAACTTAAAAATGTAAAATGGAAGAAGAGCATCAAGAATTTAAATTTGGGTTTGTCTGTCTGTGATTTACTTGGTGGGCAAACCATCTATCCAGTCAAGGTTCCCTTGCACTCAGTGTGTGGTAGGATAGGCTAAGCACTTTTGTACCCTTAAAAAGTGAATCAGTACATTTCCAGAATGATTTTCCAGATTTATAATTCCAGATATAGTGCAATCAAAATATTATTTATGCTTTTTTTTCAAATATATAAACATAAAAAGTCTCAAATGAGCTCTCTCCGTTAAGTTAATACACTGAGATTTTGTTTAAAGAGCTTCACACATTTTCATTCTGTTAAAATGTTTAAAAACTCCATCAATAATCACATCAATAATCACAACAGCTCATTTCTTACTTTGTTGCACTTTCTGTGCAAATGATCTTGCAGGTACTTCAAGCTTCGTTACTTCTTTGTTAAAACTGACCATTATTACTGTATATTGTGTGTGTATACTGTGTATCCCAAGAGGACATGTATACTTACGTTAAAAATAGTTTATTTAAACCTACTTCATTAAATTTTGTTAAACTTCAGTAAAGTTTAAAATGGCAAAGAGCAGCATATGTGTGTGTTTCTGTTTAGCACATAATGTATCTGTGAAAGAATTTATCTTTTAATATGTGTGACTTCTGAAAAAAAAAGTAATCACAATCTTGGTCTTCACCCTCAGCTTCCTCTTTTAGAGTTCCTCTTAATGTCAATCCTTTCAGTTAACAATATTATATTTAACAAGAAAGGAAAGATTTCAAAAGTGAACATCACAGGTCACATTTTTTTCCAGTAAGATTCCTTCTACTGTGTTATTGAAATGTTCTCTGCATATAGTTGACAACACAAACTTCCAGATAACTTTACAAAAACCTTGGACGTATTTCATGTACTCCATGATTTCACAAGTGAAAAGCATGTATAGAAAACATGCTATAAACTCATTACAGACACACAAACAAAGTTAGAAGGTAGCAGATAAAACAGATTGGCTGCCAACAATGTGAAAGAATATGAATAGCCTCAAAATGTGAACAGAGTCTGCCTTGTTTGAGTTTTTTTGTTGAAGCTTGCTTATAATCACCGGGGCTTCCGCAGCAGCCGTCCTTTTTTTCAGCGCGCCTTGAACGGGAAGTCACAAGGAAGTGTACAGCGGAAGTGGGCTGTTACTTCTGGTCTATTGTTTTATATTTTTGTATGTGCCGAGCTCCTTGGATAATCCTATTTGAGAAGCACAGGATTATATATAAACATTATACATTAGCTCATTAATTAATCTTCATGTCATTTATTTCAACAACCCTGAAAAGAATGCCCACTGACGAAGCTGTTCAAGTTAGATTCTGAAGGTTTTTGCTGTGCTAAAAAAGAATTATAGACTTTCTCCAGGAAAAAAAGACACTTATACCTTTTACTACTTTGAAGCCATCATTAGGAGTATCTTTACATTGAGAGTATTTTTTATGTTTCGTCCTAAAAAATGGCCCTAAACACAGAGGAGTTTTCACCCATTCTTGCTAGTGTGGTTAAAATGTGAATTTTAATATAATTATAATATAATTCAATAAATTTTATGAACCAATATATATGATGAAGATGTACACAGAGCAGATAAGCAAGCAAGCTCAGTCTGTAATGGTGCAATCAGACTGAAATTCAAATGTATCTTGTGTGGTGTGGCTAAAAGCAGAGGACAGGAAATAACATGGGTGAAGTGTTGGACCTATAGTTAGCAAGTTAACAACAGCAGCCCAAAGTTGTAAATTCAACAGCGTTTTATCAGACACTTTGCTGTCATAAAGATCTGAAACACTCTTCACAGCCTCTGCTGCCAGACAGCATCCCACTTTCTCTGCTGCTTGAATTATTTTGCCTGGCTTTTATAAAAAAGAAGGGGAAAAAAGGAGTAAAATCCCAAACTTTTCGATCAAAAACAAAAACACCCAGAAAAAAATCCTGAAGTTTTTTTATATATCTCAAGGGGATGTATTCAGATGCCTCACAGAGTCGAATAGTATGGACACAAACAATAAATTCTCACATCAGAGGTGTTGGAACGGGAAAATTTTGGCATTTATGCTTGAAAAAAGGTTTAAAAGACTTATAATTTCTCACAATTTTTTGATCATTTTATGTATTTTTCAGCTCAGGCAGGGTGGAGCGGGTGGAGATGAGTGTCAGGGGTGATTTGTCAAAGAAGGATAGCAGCAAGAATGAAAGGGAAGGTTTACAAGATGGTAGTGAGGCCTGCTATGATGTATGGCTTGGAGATGGTGGCAATAACAAAAAGACAGGAGGAGGAGCTCGAGGTTGCAGAGTTGAAGATATTAAGATTTTCACTGGGAGTGACCAGAATGGACAGGATTAGAAATGAGTACATCAGAGGGACAGCTCAGGTAGAGTGGTTTGGAGACAAAGTCAAGAAGGGCAAGGCTGAGATGGTTTGAACATGTGGAGGCAGATGATCCGCTGTGGCAACCCCTAAAGGGAGCAGCCGAAAGAAGTAGTAGTATTTATCAGCTGATCCCTGCAACTCAAAAGCCAAAGTCCATCAACATTTTTCAACATTTCACTTTTATTGTGTTTTCAGAGAGGCTGAGCCTGTGGAGGATGAGAGTTCACCAATGGAGGAGAACGATGAGGAAGAGCAGGAAGAGGAAGAAGAGACAGTGGAGGAGGAATCGCCACTGAACGAGTCACCTGCAGTGTTCCTGGGTGAGGAAGGTTCTGGTGGTTATGAAGGCTCTGCAGCTGAAGGTCCATACATCGCGGACAAGAGCGATCTTGGTGAGCTTGGTTCTGGCATGTTCTGGACAGAAAGTGAAGGTATTTTTTTAGGAAAGGATTTGCGTGGATTCAGTAGTTTTGTGTCTTCTTTTTCTTCTGCTCCATGTAATTTGTTTATCTTTCTTCTCTGAAGATATGAGTGACCTGAGGAGGCTGTTCCCCAGCAGGTCTGTGAATGATAAGGAAAAACCCGCTGAGAATGAGCTCAAAGAAGATCACCTTCTGCAGCTGTAGACTGGACTGCCATCCACTCCAAAGCACATAAACAAGGCTGGCATCTAATTTAATTCCCCTGTCTAATCTGATAGTAAAACTCCACTGGCTGGAAAAACTGAGAGATTGACAAAGGCCTTTTTTTTTTGTATTCTCTGCGCTTTTGTAGCTATTAATTATTTTCTTCAGGGCCAAAACAACAACTTTAAACAATGTGAAAATAATTTTGCCAGTATTGTGCTTTCCTATGGGGGAAAAAAAAAAAGCTTTAAGAATGCTTTTTTAATATAAATACAAATATTCTTTTAAATCATTGTAATACCAGTGCAATAAGAAGATGCCTTTGTCCATGAGTTACATTACTCTGTGCAGTTCCAACCATTTTTGGAGCTTTAAGGAATGTGTTCCTTAGAAACACACAAACACTTATTTAAGTTATTTGACCCCTTTATTCTCAAATTATGCAAGATTTTATGCTTAACCATGAGGATATTACAACATATTCTGGCTCCACGTTTGAATGAGATAATCTCTGAGACGCAAACCCCTCAGAAATGGGTTCAGGAAGTCCTAAACTGAGTGAGCTGGAACATATTCAAAATATGCACTATGAACATACATGCATTCCAACAAACTGTGCATTGTGTAATTTGCATTTGAAAAACTTCTATCAATAAAGGATTTATTTTATCCCAACTACTGTCATATCTGTTCTCATAATTGCTGTCATATATCTTCAGTTACTTCAGTAATTTAAGATGAGCTTCTCTCTATTATTCAAGCCTTTGATGTTTTTACTTGCTAACAACATTAGAGGCAATGGCCACTGAAAAAAAAAAAATTGCCATCCATAAGTCCAAATTTCGACTTACTAGCTCAAACTTCTGAGAAAATAACTCGAAATTGAGAAATAACTTGACATTTTGAGTTATTAAGTCAAAGTTTTGAGATAATAGCCTGAAATTTGGACTTACAGATATCAAAAAATGCTTTTTTCAGTGGTGGAAACAAGCTTCCATTAGAGGTTGTCTTCAGATGCTCAACTGATAAATTTGCGGCCAATATTAGTCCACTGTTGCAATGTTGTTATTTATTTATCCACCAAATGGCGCAGAACTTAATTTTCAGCTGTAAAATGTCCCATTTTTGTTAAAAGTATTTTCCCAAATCTTGATATTGGCATCAACCTCAGCAGTTTAGCAACAACTGGCCAACTGTCATAAGGACTCACTACAGTTGGGGATCACACAGGTCTGTGTGGACAGTTGGGTGCCTTCCTGTTTTTTGTGATACCATGGACTTGTCTGATGAGCATTTGCATTACAATGCACCAACTACGCATGCCCCCCAAGCAGTGGACTTCAAAGAAGTATAACAGGAATGACTTGGTTGTCAGGGCTCCAGCTGTCCATGTCCACAACAGAGTATAATCAAGGCTTAATATCTAGGTGGCCCAGCACTTTGTCCATATATATTATATTTATATTTGCCAGCACATTCATACTTTATTTTACACCACTGATACTGACTTACACACACCCATTAAGTTAAGTAAATATTTAATTTTTGTTTAGTTGGCAGTGCGACTCTGTTCTTTGTAATAAATTAACTAATAAATCAAATAAAGCTATCTACAGAATATGAGCAAAACATATAGTGCTTCGCAAAATTATCAGACCACCACCCAATGTAAGGTGGTGGTCTGATTCGGGCCGCGACCCGGCCCCGGATAAGCGGAAGAAGATGGATGGATGGATGGATATATTTTTAATACTAAAATATAATTATTGTTGTTATCCATGAATTTTCAAATTTACTATTTTTACAAAGAAGAAAAAAGAAAAAGAAAAAAGTAAAGCAAATTATTTGTTTTTTGATCAAGACGCTAAATTACAATTACTTACTTTTATTCCTGAACAGAAAAATTAGTTTTAGTGGTTGAATGTTACGCTTGATTAATTTCTGACTTCTCAGAGAAGTCCAGTGTGCCGGCTCTAAATTTGGGTATAACAATGAATGAATAACAAATGAAAAACTAATTTTTAGTTTTAAAGAAATTTTTGACAGATTTCTAAAATATTTGTGTTTTCTTGTTTTTATGACAGGTGCTCTAATAAATGTGTTAAGCACCGCATGTACATTGTCCTGAAGAAATATGAAGTGAAGCTGAATTGGATAGTGTGCGATAAGATGCTGCAGAACGTCAGCATAATCTTTAATTAACCAGTCAAACCTTTAAGAATATGTTCTTATTTACAATGGTGGCTGGGCAAGAGGCAAAGTCTATTGAGCAAATGGATGTAGTTGAAAGGAAATATAAAAAATTACTAGATAAATACTGCACCCTGGTGGTGAAGGTTTTAGTTAAACATACAGAGGGTAACTACAAAAAGTACCTTTAAAGTCTGCACTGACAGCAGACCCACGATGAAACCAAGCAGCAGCTTTATTTATACAGTTAGTGACTATTCTAATTGTTAGGTGGTAATTGTAGTGCTGCTTCTATCTTCGGGAAATATGTGTGTCCCATGGGTGCCTCCCCCCCCCGCCCTTCCTATCCGTGGCCGCCCATAGACACATGACCCGGGTCACATGACGCTAAGCCCTGGTTCACACAGACGGGCTACACGGAACGAGGCTAGCGGTTAGCTTCAACTGTCTAGACGGCCGAGATGGTAAGTATAAAAACAAGCATCGGCTGGTCAGGCTACACTAAAATGAAAGGCGGTGTTTGTGCATAAAAACACAACATTAACACGAGTTCCCGTTTCTCTGTGGAAGCACATATTTAACATTCAAACCTGACAGGAAAGCTAGCTGGGCTGATCGAATTAGCGTCGGTACGAGGCCGTTTCTCTCAGTGATGATGACGATGATGATGATGATGATGATGATGATGATGATGATGTGTTGGTTAGCTGGTGGCCCAGCAGCTTTGGTTCATGATGGCAGCAACTGTACGTGTTGATTGATAAGTGAAGTATTTGAATTCGGTCAAATTCGTGATCGCGGTAACCGGAGCTGCTGGGTGGCTGAAACAAGTGTCACTGTTAGCAGACGTTGCTGATCATTAGCTCGGTGAAGATGTGCCGTCACATGAATGTTGAATTACTGCAACAGCCGTAGAAATCACGCGAATTACTTTTCTAATTAAGGGCAAAGCATTGTTCGCTTATTGGTTCAAGGATCGTCTGTTACCCAGTGATTGTGTAGCTGCCAGCGTTGGTTTGCTGTAATATAGATGCCTCCTCTCATATAAATACTTGATGACTGAGCTGATTGCTCTAGATTTGCTGCTCCTGCATGATGAAGCATGTGTTGGTGACTTTGTGCCAGCTCAGAGGAAAATAATGCGACTGTGCAGCTGCTGACTGGTGACTGGGTTGTTATGGTAATAACAGATGCTGTCTTCCTACCTGAAAATGGTTAGGAACAGGGGTAGTGGGGTTTTGACATGTTTGCAACCTATCAGACTATAATCGTGTCAGAGAGGAGGACACTAACTTAGCATCTCTGGCTGTAATTGTCATTGTTATTGCCATATTCTTTTGTTTGTGAGCAGACTTCTTAATTGATTTGCCTTTAGGGCAGATTAATGTTGGTGGAAGCCACAACACAGCTCAGGGCTTCTTATTACAGTTATTTGCAGTTTCTCTTCAGTTGTTTTGAAAGTGGCATACGTCATCACACCGGTCATATAGCATGTTGATTGCTCTGAATTTGGCACCTCTGTATGTTTTTGTGTTTCCAGAGTTTCCTGGGAGGATTGTTCGGGCCGGTTTGCGAGATAGACGTACTGCTGAATGATGCAGAGAACAGAAGGACGGCCGAGCTGAAAACAGAAGATGGGAAAGTGGAGAAACACTACTTGTTCTACGATGGAGAGTCTGTGTCTGGAAAGGTAAACTGTGTTTGCATCATTTATGAAGTGTCACCATGTGGGTCCTGCACATAAGAAGCACAGTTTAAATTTAAATCCATAGTAGTTAATTTGACTCAGTCTGTGCATAATGGACTTCCCAGTCTATTTTGGGTTCATTGCTTTAAGTCCGGTGGGAAATTACGATTCTTTTGATGAGTGTGCAGGACTCGCTCCAGCTTCTGGAGGAACTGACTAGCACACGTTTGTCTGATGTTACTGTGCGTTAGCTCTATTGGGCAGTCTGATATTCGCCTTGTTGGCTGTTGGCTTCTTCTGTTTCCCAACACAATTCAAAAATCAACAAACTCAAGTAAAAGGTCAGTTAGGGTGGTAGCAGCAGATTTGTTTAGAAAGGTATTCAACATTGATATTTGTATTCAAAAACTGTTATTGTTGAGCTTTCACTCTAACAACTGTCAGTCAGAGAAACCCAGAGAGATTGACTTGTGGGGAGAAGAAATTCCTACAGTCCTCTAAAGGTCTGTTGAAAATCACCTCAATAGGAATGTGGACTGCATGTAAAGAAATATGCACAATAATCATAAAAGAAAAGCCATTTCCATGAGATGTCTTCATCTTTAAAAGGAATGTTATCCTGGTAGCAGCATGTCAGAATCTTAACTTTCAGTTCAGTCCACGTTTGTTTACATAGCACCAGTTCACAACAACAGTTGTCTCAAAGCGGTTTATATTGTAAGATTAAGACACTACAATATTAGAGAGAAAACCCCAACAGTCACACAATCCCCTATGAGCAAAAACTTGGCAACACCGGGGAGGAAGAAATCACTTTTAACAAGAAGAGACCTCAGGGAGGAGCAGCCATCTGCTGTGACCAAACTCAGACTCAGCTTTATTGTCATTAAACCATTTGACGTGATGCAAAAGAAACACCGTTTTTTAGGCCTCAGTATATGCAGCCTCTAAACAATAAGTAAAACAGTAGAAGATACTAAAATAAATCAAAAAATTAAATACTAAAATATAAATAGCGTGTCTTAAAATTGTACACTATTGCACGATGTGTGGCAGGGATCAGCAGCAACTTAAGATGGTCAGTGCACAGTGCAAGATGTTGTTAAGATGCAAGGTGTTCAGTATTGAGGGTGGAGCAGTTTAGCAGTCTGACTGCATTCGGGTAGAAGCTGTTTCTCAGTCTGGATGTTTTTGCCCGGATGCAGCGGGCGGGGGCGGGGGCATAGAGAGACAAGGACAAAACACAAGAGAGTAGACAACAATTAGCAACATCCTCTCGAGGCAACTGTAAACTTGTTCTCAACAAATGTTTCCTCTTCAGGTGAATCTGAATGTGAAGCAGGGAGGAAAGCGACTGGAGCACCAGGGGATCCGCATTGAGTTTGTTGGACAGATAGGTGAGTATAGTAGAAGTGGTGCATTTATCCCTTTCTGCTACTGCTCAGTTTTCCTGCCTTTTTCCTGTTGCTCTCATGTTAGCTGGATCAAACCGGAGGAGATATTCTGCTTGATACTGGGAAACTTCAAATGTACTTCATTCAGCTAACATGAAATATTTGAAATGCTAATGTCATCAGTATGCTGTTGGCTTTCTCACGTGGCTGAAAGGTTTAACGGGGCATGTGGTCGTCATGTGCGGCCTGCCCTTCTCCAACTGTATTTGCCTTAGGACAAGGATAATGAGTGCAGTGTGTTGAGAAAGAATGAAATCCTGAAATAAAACTAGTAAATACAGATTTTTGCAGGGTTTTAAAAGTGTCTTGAATTCACACCAACCAGACCTTCAGCCACTCTCAATCCTCTCTGCTATATTTCAGAGCTTTTCTCTGATAAGAGCAACACCCATGAGTTTGTGGACCTGGTCAAAGAGTTGGCTTTACCAGGAGAGCTAACCCAGAACAGAAGCTACGACTTTGAGTTCATGCAGGTGGAGAAGCCCTATGAGTCCTATACTGGAGCCAACGTCAGGTTAAGGTAACACGACTCAAGCAGTAGTTTCCATGAAATAAAAATTCAGTGTTTTTGTGTAATATTTACACTATGGTTGTGTGGTCTTGTCTGATTGTCCTACTCTGTCAGATTGCCAATACTCAGTACTGCTGACTGGGAGCATGGGTCGTGAGCTCTCTGTGGGACAGATTAACACTTT
>VUQS01031471.1:28603-47459 GCA_015108495.1 Heterochromis multidens | reverse complement strand
ACACACTGGTCGTGCCTAACTGCAGATGCAGTTGTCTGGATACACACACACATGCTTGCATGCACACATAGGGTGCACCCTCACAAACACACACACACACACACACACACACACACACACACACACACACACACACTCATATCCATCTCTAAAGTCATTAAATCCCTTTGAAAAGAGGCCTCATTTGAGAGAAGCAATAAAATTTTTAATCATTTTATTACCAAAAGAGTATTTAACAAGTGGGTAATGAAACGCCAAAGGCAGGTTAGCTGAGTTTAACCTTCATAGAGGAAGCCATGTATCACATGCTGCCCCCAGGCATGGTGGGACAGAAATGTCATCCTCCATTATCCACCATACCTGAAGTGTGGCTTTGCGCGGCTGGCAGGCAGGCGTCTCGCTCTGTAAGGCAAGGCTGACGGGAAATTAGGGGGAATTCAATTAATGGACGTTTTTTACGCACCAGGGAGAGGGCACAGCTGCACACACACCTTAATGCGTGTTGCACACACAGTGTAAGAAAGGTAACACACTTGTGAATGCACATACACATATCTCCAAGCATATCCTACATGTCCCGCACAGTGAGGGGCTACTGATGGGACAGGAGGGCAGGAGAAATGCATGTTCTTTCCACAGTTAACAGTCGCCGTCTCTCGTCTCACTTTGTCACATCTACTTTCTTAACTTTTTATCTTCTTCTCTCTGCATGTACAGAGTCAGCTGTGTTAAGTCTTCCATTCTCTCAGTCTTCTCCCTAATGTGATAGTATAGCAGGGTCGCTCCACCACTTTCCCTCAGTGGGTCAGTTAAATTGAAAATGAGGCAGAGGGGGACACTCAGTCTGTCACCATAAAAGAACCATACCTACTTACCTGCTGCCAATAGCTCATATAAAACACTGTTAAACTGTGGTGCAGTGTAAATTGTGGCTTTGTGTTCATGTCCACTTGCAAGAGCGTATGTGAAAGAGAGTGGGAATATGGCAGGAGAGCAAAAAAAAAAGGGGGGGTGGAGGGTACATTATTCAGTAAATGTACCTGTTCAAGAATCACATTTTTTTTTAATTTTTTTCCTGAAAAGCAATCACCAACCAAGTTTTTAAGGGAGGGGAAACACACCAGCCACCTCTGGAAGAACCAAATATAGGTCCATACATTACATCTTCCAATTCATTTGACATGCAGGAATAATTTATGGCTGATAACAAAAATACTCTATTTTCAATAACAAGCTTCTGTGGTACTTAGAGGGACTGGCCCCCAAAGTTAATTGAAAAGTGTCCTGGCTCTCATTTGCATAAGAAACACATTTAAAGGTGAAAAATTATAAATAAATATGTGGCCACCTGTGAAATATGGCTTTTGGCCTGCTGGTCATTTATAACTTTGCCTTTAATTACGTGACAGGCTGGGGTTCTACAGCTGTAATGAGAGGCTGGAGTGATGGAGAGGAGTGTGGGAGAGACAGAGGGCTATAGGTCCTTTAGTGTATGAACAGACAAACATGCATGCAGAAGCACACAGATGGACAGGCAAGCATGCGGACTGAAAGATATTATGAATATATAGATACAAACACACTCCCACATGGCTTTAAACACACATAGGTAAACAGATATCCTCTTGGTCATGCACACAATGGCACAAATCTGACAAAATATACACAGAAACAGACTCAAAATGCCATTTTAATAATATTAGGATTCCTATGAATTATGTTTTGAGGACTCAAAATCAAAATCAGTATGCAGCACAACTTATTACCTTTTGATGACTAGTCAGCTGTTGCAGTGGAGCATCCTGATCATCCCAGTGATCAGGATGCACCAGCTCCTTAATGCTTGATATTTGACATCTTTGACATTTGCCTAGACATCCAGGGAAACAAGGTTAAAACTGACTCTTGAACATGTTTCCCACATCCCCACAGATGGGGCGGCATCGTGGTGCTGGTGGGTTGCACTGTTGCCTCACAGGAAGAAGGTCCTGGGTTCAAATGCACCTGCCAGCTGAAGTTTGCATGTTCTCGTGTTCACCTTTCTGTGTGGCGTTTGCTTGTTCTCCCTCTACCTATGTCTCTGTGTGTCAGTGCAGTGATGCTAAAACATAGAGACACACAAAAATAAAAACTGCGACAAATACCTGTGGCATTTCTGCATACTCAACAAAAAGAACACACTGACTACATGAAATAAAATTTTTATTTTAATATGACGTTTTTCAGTTTATTTTTTAGCTTTCATTTCTGCACTGTAGTGTACTGCAGTGTCATGATTCACTTATTCACTGCTTTTTGAATTTACCTCCTCTAGGCCCTTTAACAAAGCGTTAGAAGCTGGATAGGTTGTATTTGCAGACTCTGGCAAATTTCAGACAAACGAATTAAATGACCAATTAAAACAGGCTATGACAAAACTCAGACAGAGACAGACAGACATGCATTACAGAACATCATTCGGATATTTAGACAAAAGACTGGGTGGTGGCTATGCAGCGTGTGGCACTTCTGTCTCAGTCTCTCCTCACTCCCTCTCTCCCTCCCTCCTTCTCCTTTATGCATAAAGAAAACAGCTTGCATTGCCCTGCAGGTACTACCAGAGCGCCGCGCCGCCGCGCGTTGCTTTCACTTTCACCTTCACTCCTTCTCTGCGGTCACTTCCCGGTA
Source organism: Heterochromis multidens (assembly GCA_015108495.1). Taxonomy (NCBI): domain Eukaryota; kingdom Metazoa; phylum Chordata; class Actinopteri; order Cichliformes; family Cichlidae; genus Heterochromis; species Heterochromis multidens. The sequence goes on along the minus strand of VUQS01031471.1, from coordinate 44,792 downwards.
GAGCTTGCGCTGCAGCAGCGGCACTTCCTGGGGTGTTCTTTCTCTCTCTCTTCTTATCTGCTTTTTTTTTTTTAACACCCCCCCATCTCTGAATAGCAGTAGAGAGAGGAGGAAGGAGGGAGGGAGGGAGTCATAAGCATGCTCCGCCCCAGCCCAGTAAGTCCTATTATAAGTAGAAGAAGGCGACATTTCACCATTTCACCCTCCAGAAATATTACAAGATAGACAAGCAAGCAGGGGCTAATCCCAGGGATGAAATTAGCAGTGGAGGGGTTAGAGGCAGGATGGAGGGATGATCGAGGAGGGGGAGGGTTCTGGGGTGGGTAGCTGAGCCCAGCTAGAGGCAACTCGTCCATAGGGATAATTACAAGATGCTCCTGGGGTCTGTCTGTCTGTCTGTGGGCTCTATTGGGCTGGCCTTCATTTTTGATGGCTCTATTTTCAACACGGGGGACTAGCTCTCTCTCCCCCACTCTGTGCGCGTGGGTTGTCCTTTCTTTCTGTGTCTCCAGTGCTTCAAATACATAGTAAAAGCTATTAAGATTGAAATTGTTCTAGGGGCAGTGAGCGAAGGAGGGAGAAAGGGGACACACTCAACCCCCACGACAGACTGTTTAATAATGGTGTGTGTGTGTGCGTGCGTGTGTGTGTGTGTAAAAGTTAGCCAATGACCAAACTGGCAGGTCTAGTGGTATTTTCTTTTATTCCAAGCTACACTTCCATTGTGCGTCACAAATCTGTCAGTGAAATTTAAAACTTTAGCATTAGATTTATTCCTTAACTTCAGAATCAGTTTATGGACACAGGAAAAACTATTCTTCTGACTTTTTTAACAGTTTTTATTTAGTTACCAACCTGTCTAATTGAAGAATACCTCTAATTCTTTTAACCCTCTCTTATTACCAATAATTTTTACAATCATAGTAAGTTAAATATAATTAAAAATTTAGAACAAAAATGACAAAAATGTGATTTTAATTTTCCTACATTGCAGGTAAAAGTGAGTAGATCTCCCTCATTCCCTCTTTGGTCAGTGGTTGGGGTGTGAGCGTGGCAGCAGAAAGCTTTGACCAGCACACTGACCTCTCTCTAGGGAAACAATGACTTTGAAAATGCTGAAACACACATGTACGCTCTCTCTCTCTCTCTCTCACACACACACACACACACACACACACACACACACACACACACACACACACAGACATGCGCATACACAAAATGAAGAATGGAATGGGCAAACTCATTCATCACTTTCGCAAATATAACAGGCTATTGTAAGAGCTCGCAAAACAGAAGACAAAAGCCAAAACAGTTGCACTTTACTCTGACTTTTGCACATCTAGATCCACATGAACATGCAGTACATTTAGTAAAAATGAAAAACTTTCATCTAAATTTAGGTTGTAATACAACTGAGCAACTTTTAAACAAATGTAAATGTATCACTTTCAAATGTACCTGATTTACCACTACTTTAAATGCTTTAACCGTGCCGTACCAAGTCCTGGGACTTCAGTTTTTTCTCATAAAACATGCTTTCAATATTTTATTCTCCTAGCAACCCAACTTGGGGACCCAGTCACTGGAAAACTTTATGTTTTATCTGAGTATAATTCTCTGAAGAAAAGGGCCATTTTAATGTATTAATTTGGAAAATATTAGTAATAATACTGGCTGTCATTTCTCAGTGGATAATCCTCTTGAGCATGTTGCTGAGTCTAAAAAAAAATGTTTGTCTCTAAAAAAATGGGTGACTGAGAATTGAGCAGCAGCTGAGGTGTCCATTGTTGGACCTGTAGATGGAGCTCTACACCAGGAAATGATACTGTGCTGTGCTGGAATGTGGACCATAGCGCAGAATAAAAATGTGTGTGTGTGTGAGAGAGAGAGAGAGAGAGTGGGAGAAAAAGGAAAATAGAACAAGAAAGATGGAAAGTGTGTATGTATGTGGGTGTGTGTGTTATAAAAAGAAGAAGAGGGGAGTAGGGAGAGAGAGAGAGGTGTACAGTACCTGATGTTACAGAATAGTCTAATGACCGTCCTTCTTTGTCTTTGAGCTGGCAGACAGAGTCATCCAGCACATTCAGCACCAGAATAGCTACAGAACAACCACGCATAAAGTGAAGTTATAAACAAAAAAGAGCACACTAGATCATCGAGAGAGACAGGGCCAGGATGACATTTCCTTCTGATAACTGCATCCTCTCACATAATTCACAGAATCACCCACATGCCTGGACTGGAAACTCCTCTGGGTTCAATTAGTTATGAAAGCTATTGTTTTTCTCCTAAACTTCTATTAAGTAAATGGGACAAGCTGATTATTTAATGCTTGAACAGGTTTACATCTTAAATTACACAAAACAGGCTTACAGATAAAAGCAAAATAGGAGAAAAAAAAAAGAAAAAGCATACATGCCAACACACAAGTAAATTAGAACTGAGGGTTAAATGGCTCTAATTAGGCTTTTTATTTATACTTCTAGCAGAGTTTGCTATTTTCCTAACAATAAGAATGAATTACTTGATTACATGATGGAATTTCTTCCTCTCAGTAATTACAGTATAATTAGTAATAAAATGGTTAATCATATGTTGTTGTACGGAAGAAATATAGAATAGATGGTGTATATTTGTTATATTATCATTATATGTATGCAAAGAGAAAAATGCATTCAAAATCAGATGAATAATTGACCCAGTGGTAACAAGCAGATGTCACATTTTGTTACAGATAGGTAAACTGTAATTACCCTGTAATTACAGAAAACAAAGCAGCAACAAATATGGTGGCTAGAGTGGTTTAATTCTTCATCATGTTGAGACACAAGCAGTGAGTGTTAAATTTTTTCTTGAAAAACTGCAAAAATTGCATATCACAAGCTAATTCCTCTTTGTAATAACATGCACATTGGGAATAAGCACTTGAATAATTCCATGACTGCCTCAGTCTATGATCCACTGAGTGACACATATGTCATATTGTCTCTATCCACCTTTTGGATGAAGGCGTTTCAGGGTAAAATCTGTTTATTCGGTGTTAGTGGCAATGACATTAATCTGACAGGGATTCCAGTCTAAAAATAGAAACACAGATGTGACCAAAAGACATGTTCAATGTTGCGGTCCTCACTGCATGTTGCAAAAGCATGCATGTATAGCCAAATGAAAAATGATGATTTACAACAAAGCGACAAAAAGATACTACAAGCAGTATTATTTGGTCAAATCCACATTTTTATTATTAACTGGAAAAGCATTTAATAAGTTAAATAATTTAATAATTGATAATAATGTAATAATAATTTTAAAATAATACAAATTTATTCAAGTGAATTGTAAATAAGTTTGCCTAGTTTTTAGGTTTTGTATTTTTTGTTTAATCTTTTTTGTTTGTTTGTTGGTTTAACTGGTATTTTTTTACCTTGTATTTTTCTTCAGTAAATTTCATTCAAATGATTTGAAGGCTCAGATGTCAGGCTGATAATGCACGTGCAAATCGCAGGGAAAAAAATAAAATAAATGCTAGACTAACTCTAAATCAAAATGACTTTTAAAATAGTCCTCAGAATAATATTCCTCAAGAAAATATACAGGAAATTATCAGTGTCAGATATTTTGCCTTTTCAGCATTTAGTCACTGATTAAAAATTGCTGAACATTTTTGGGCCATATGCTGTGATTTAATAGAAACTGCAGATGCACGTTTACATATGTCGTATCCTACTCTGAATATTAAAAAGGTGTCCTTGACATTGACTCGGACCATCTGTATTGATGCTTTCTATCATTATTTAATTTAACTTTTCTAAGATATATTCTTGCGCTAAACCAGATGAGGTTTCAGATATGGAGAGAAGTAAAAGTCAAACTGTTGTTTTCCATTGCAGCTTCTCACAAGTTGTTGATTAGAAGTAGGACAATATTCCAGTTTTTGCTTAAACCACCCAGATCTTTATTAACATATCTCTTAGACTTTATATGATGTGGGTAATAGCACACACAGCTGTGATGTTGTGTTTTGACCGAACGGATATATACCTTTAAAAGGAATTGAGAAAATTTTGCATTTTAATCTCTCACTCTTGTAGAGTAACTTCTTTCATTTGCTGCCACAGGGGAGGTCAGAGAGAAAGGGTAACTATATACTGACATGCATGGGAACCACTCAGCGTCCAGCATACTGCATATGCTATCATTTTGCCTTTAATCATTTTTCCTAAACAGTGTTTTCCCTAAACATACTTTAAATCCACCAAACTGTGATGGCTTGTTGCAGTGCAATGAAAAGGTCACAAATGTGTTCATGTCATTCATTAATAAAGCATTAGATTTAGACATGCCAACAAAAATATGTTGTAATTTCTTTCATCTTTTTTTTATAGTTCAGACAGGCTTTGACTTAACCATCATCACCTTTATACACCCTCAAGGTGTCTCTCACATATAAGGACACGCATACACACACACACACACACACACGCACACGCACACTACTGCTTCTTTAGCGCTCACCATTTCACTGTTCCGCATGTCCCACTCAGCAGTGTATGAAAATAAAGACAGCGCCCTTGCCAAAGACACACCAGCGTTGCGAGTCAGCCTTGTTTTTTCTTTCAAGTTTCCTGATTGGATTCTTTGTTGTTACATGAGGACTTTGTCAAATAAGTCATGGCAGAATTCAAATCTTGTGAGTCAAAACAACTGATAAGCCATTTAAAAAACTGTATTTAATGCTAATCTGTCATTATTATATAATATATTATTAAAATATCCAGAAATCTTGATATTATTATTTTATTATTATTATCTGGTGTTAATCACATCTTAAGTACTTTTAAATGCTGACATATAGTTTCAAAATTAAAAAGGAAAGGAAATTAGACAGAATAATAAAGAAAACATTACACTATTTTTATGCTACATTTATTCCTATTAACTGTTGTTTAATTTATGTTTTAATTAGTACACATAACTTATTTTACCCCTAATGCCAATTTTGCTAATGTTTCATGTTTCTTCACTGTTTTATTACAGTGTTCTCATAAACAGTGTTATAAATAATGTCTAATTTGATCTGCTCTGCCTTGTCTCAAGAATACATGAGGGTAGGTGAGAGAGACACTCTTTCTCTCTCTCTTCCTGTCTGTCTCAGTGCTCTGACTTTGTTTTGTGCATAATAGTTCCTAACGGTTACAACTAATGAATTGACCAGCCTCGGGGAGGTATATATAAACCTATTAGCTTTAATAAAGTCTGAAGGTATAAAATTACTCTCTAAGGTATTTCACTATACACTTAGTACTCTCTCCAACCTAATAATATCAGCTTCTCTTTCAAGTACATTGTCGTGGTCTTTGATTGCATTCTGGGGGTCTGTCTGCACAATTATTTTCAATTTAACCACTTAGAGGACAGAGATGGAAGAAGAAAAGTGTGTGGGGAGATGTGTTGTCTATATTTAACCTCAGAGACAACTCCAGAGTGTTGAAAAACAGAGGCGGATATGAGAGATTGAAAAACGAAATTAGAGGGAAATGGTGAGTAAGACGATCAATGAAGAGAGACGATGACAAAAAAGAAGCAGAGAGAAAGACAGAGACGAAGACATACAGTTAGTTGAGTATGTGCATGTGTGCTCATTTGGCACCTAATCCCTGATTCAATTTCTACCCTTTAAACATGACGAATTACACTCCTGTCCTTACCTAATGCTTTTAACACATCCCTATAAGAGGCCTTAATCATGTGAGATGGGCCCCGATGCTGCTGGCTGTACATACGCACACACATAAACGTCAAATACACATTCACAGACATGCAAAGTGTGTTGGCTGCACATACATACAGCACACAAACAGGAACGCACATGCACACCTTCAAATACACACAGATAGGCTGATTAGCCTAGCCCTAGTGCTAGCCACCCCGGATAAGCCACCAGGTGGATAATGTGCTGCTTTAGCGCCTTAATTACGCTATAATCTGTTCAGCGCCTCAACCCCCTGCACAGAAGGACAGAGACAGAGTGGGGGTGACTGAGGTGTGGGTTGGTGGGAGGTAGGGGGGGACTAAAAGACAGGACAAGAGAAGAGTGGGTGGAGGGAGCGCGGGAGCGGGAGCGGGAGTGGTGGGAGAAAATGAAAGGAAAAGAAGCCCTAAGGCACTCCTCTTCTTAACCTATACCTTCCTGCCCCCTCATCTCATCTCTAAACTCTCTCCGGTCCTCCTGTGTTCAGCCTGCATGTTTCTCTCAATCCTTCCTTTTCTTTCCCCCTTCCATGCTTACTTGTGTCCTAAATTCCTTCAAACACCCCCCAGACACACCCGTTTTGTTGCCTAACACACTTCAGCTCTCAGAGTTAGTCTCTCTGGCTACCCACACTCTTGCTGTTCTCCATGCGTCTTGAGCCTCTACTTTCTCCTCACCTTCCTCAACCACCCACCCTCCCCTCTTCTGGCTGTTCTCCCTCCATCCACCTCTCTCCTTTGGTTTGTGTGTTTCAGTATCTCAGGTCCTCCTGTACCCTGTACCTGTCACTGTGCACGGCCCTTTGACAAATCACGTGAAGGGCAGACTGAGTTTTGTAGGACGAGACAAAGCTTAAACATATGGCTGCAGTGTCCCAGGGTGCTCTGCTGTGTGCTGTAGCAAGTCCCTATGAGTCCTTATATATAACATTAGCTACCTGTATTTCTGCCAGGCTAGTACCCTTTCTGTCTGTCCGTTTCAGAGTGTTTGTCTGCCTAGAAAGTTCTGACTGTCTCTATAAGATGCATAGCTGATATTTAATGTAACTTAAAACTAATGAACCACAAATCAAAACTTCAAATTATACAACTACAGTGAGCAAAAATTCTCTCTATATTGTTAAACAAGTCACCATAGTGAAGCTTTGGGCCTGTGTCTTTACATGTAATCTGTCATAGTGTGGAATGATTGATATCAGAAACAACTGACTCTTACATAAAGTCTATTCTGCGTTTTACTTTTGTGGCTGAGTATTCAGTATGTGAAACTGACTCATACCTCATATTCAATACCTGTCTGCACCACTTACATTGCATGTATTATACACTGAATGTATTTGTAAGTTACAGTCAGCTGCACAGATGCTAGAATGCTAGATAAAGTTAAAATTACTGATATTTTTTGTTCAGCCAATGAAAAATCAGCACAGAGAATACAAGCACTGTTAGTAACGTCTAATGCGATGGGCTGCAAACAGCTCACTTTCAAAGTCTCCCACTGTTTACCCCATTTTCTTTTAGTCTGCAAGAGCTCTGAAGCAAGTAGATCCCTCTAACACAGAGAATGAAATCAAAACACATGGTCCCCACTGCTTCTGAGAAATCACACACTCAAACACAGAAGTTGCTCTAACTTAAGAGTGGAATCAATCAAATTGCTGTGCTAAATCTTAGAACTTTTTAAGCTTGTTTGCATCAAAGATTGTGTACAAAAAACATATTCTCAGAACCAATTGGAACAACGAGGTCCTAGAAACACCTACTGTCATGGGAAGCACCACAAAGCCATTTCTCAAAATTTTGGCAGGTGTTTTTGTTATGTTTGTCTGTGGACAGATTTTTTTCAGTGTGACAGATGAGATCAAAATCAAGGCTAAAGATGGGTGTGGTTTAACCCATGAATATATAATACTTAGATAATGCTGTAGTAATGACTACTGATGAGTGATCATGGATCGAGTGTAACAGCAGGAGTTGTTACACTCACAGTTTTAGACAAGGTGTTAATATGTGTTTATGAGATCTACATATTTTTTTTACATAGAAACACAACAGATTTAGGAATACCAAATGTATTATATATACATATCTTTTATATATATTATAATTGAACAGACTGGTTTAAAAGTCCCAGATGGTTGAATGACAAAATATCAAATACCTTTCAAACTGAAACATTTGCAAACCAAAATATTTTTTACACACTGTTATCACGTTACTGTTATCATTCATAGAAATCTGTTGAATTTATTTAATTTTTTTAATCTTATACTTTAAATTTTCAATAAACAACTGGGTTTATATCACTTGGTCATAGCATTTGACCCAGTAATATTGTTTTTATCATTGCCTGCTGGTTACTGTTCCTTTTGAAGTACACACACACACACACACACACACACACACACACACACATCACATCAGTTTTGCTAATGAAGATGAAGTGAGATATGAGTGTTTTCTCACCGCGCTCGATGCCAATTAAGTGCCCCATTTAATGCTAATTGGCCACTGAACCTCAATTTGCGGCATTATTTATTCTTTTGAGCTTTTCTTTCTTCTCATAATATAAGTCAACACAGGAGAATTACTATCTTTCCTCTGCTCAACACTATAAATTCTTCTAAGCCTAAATACATAGGATTCACATTCAAAAGTTTACAGCAACACTTTACACTTCAGCAGATGCTTTAACACTGTGCAGCTCTATCAGAGGTTTGCTGCATGAGCGGTTTAAAAAGTTAGAAGGATCCTTTACTACATTTTAATACTGCAAAAACACGTCAACACTGGAATTCAAGCTTAAAGCCTAACCAATTTTCACAGTCTATTTAATGCTGAGTCTGAAATGTCCACCCACTATGCACTGGTACTATAAGCAAAAATATGAAAGTACAGTCACTACGTTAAATGTGGGGCTGTTTTCTGTTTGTTTGCTGATGCTTACAGTTTAGACATGTGAGATTGTCAGCTAATATTTTGCCTTGGATCAGTTCTACACAGTTTCTTGGCAATAATAGTTGCTTATGAATGCTCTCTAATATTCAGCATATGGATATTTTCACTGACTTTATTTTCAAGATAAAATAAAGTCTTATAAAAATGCCAATTTCAGCATAGCACTATCACAGTATAACAACATATCTTTATTTATAAAATGAGAGAGAAAGAAATGGGAAAGAAATGTTTGGGCATGTCCTACAAAGTTTTGAAGTTCTTTCCTTTTGAAACTTTACATGCATTTGCTGGCATGCAGAATAATTTTGGGCTTTGCTTGTCTCTGGGGCAATGGCCTCAGGTGCAGGCAGACCCCCACGGGGTACAGGTGTCAGGCAGGTGTGTACTGTATGTGTGTGCGAGTTTTAGATGTGTGTGTGTGTGTGTATGTGTCAGTGAGTAATGGTGCTATCAACTGGCCTCCACGATCCATCATGCACGTCCCTGGCCTAGCACCTTTAGGGCCATAGCGCACATGCGCACGAGCACACACTCAGATTTAAATGAGCACGAGCACACACACACACACACACACACATATATACACACACAGCTAAACAAGCAGATGTATTTAAGCATGAAAACATTTAACAAACCATTCAGTTGCTCTGAATCTTTTCCCCCCTGCAGACAAACATACACACTGTAAAAAATACTGACACAGTTTCTCTCAAATCAAGAGTACCTTTTAAGATGGCTCTTAAATGAGAAAGTTGTGAAATTGTATCACAAAAACTTTGTTGGTGTTTTTCTCTTTACAGTTCCTCACACAAAGCCACTGCAAAAACTGCAGTCGCATCAGGAGAGGGCAAACATTTCAAGAGGTTATAGATTTCAATCAGACACTTGCTGCTTCAAAAGGCACTGCTATTAAAAACTCAATTAAACTCCAATCATGAAATGCATCGTATTGTTTGGTTTGAGTATTAAAAGGGCCATTTTAAATTCTAACAACCAGTTCACCCTCCACTTTGTATTATTTTTTTCTGTCCATTTTTTGTCTCTTTTGTTTCGTGTCATTCCTTCTAGTTTTCTCTCTTTGTCCGACCAGTTCATCTGTCGTCTTTCTTCATGTAGCAGAAAATCTTTCCGAACAAATTGCTCTGTTCAGTTATTATCTCAACAGGGGAGGGTGATATTATAATTAACAAAACAATAAAAGTTTATTAATGAACATTAAAATGCAAAATAGCAGGAAGAGAAGACAGTGGGTGCTATCAATCAAGGAGAAGTGACTCCCTCGCTTTTTTGAGTCTTAATTAGCCGTCCATACATTAATGGCTTGAGTGTGTTTGTGCGTGTGGGTTCGGGGGAGGTTACAAAATGACTTTAATTGATCAGTGACCCCAAAATGGGCTATCATCAAGTTGGAGACTGAAAAACAATTTATAAAAAGGTGCTAGATTTTCTTTCAACACCAACTAATTATAAAACCAAAAGAGTACAGCTTTTACTTGGTTAAAAGCTTCAACTTATCAAATGACCACTTAACAATATCATACTGCAAGTAACCATAGCAACAATACTAATGCTTTATTCTGTAGTAATCTTTACTAAAACTAAGTGAAGGTTAGACCAAGGATTAACACAATGTTGACAAAGTTTTCTTGTTTGATTGGTTAATAACATGCACTCAGAAGTGGTGTGTGGAAAGTGATTTTACAGCTTATAAGCTTTGACTTTGACATACTGCTAAATACTGTATTTTATTTTTCATTTCAGAGTGTTTAGATGGTGGTAAGCTGGCAGTTGTAAATGAAGTTTAATACTGTATGATCATCACTCAGTTATCATACATATGCACTGTAATTTTTAAGATAAGATAAGAAATACTTCATTTATCTCATGGGAAATTATTTTGTTACAGCAGTTGAAATGATGATGAGAGCAGTAATAATAATAAAAATAGATATATTGCATTATAGAGAGTTATTGCATGTGGTATAAAAGATTTTCTACATCTGTCATTGTGGCAATGGAGCTGAATCAGTCCATTAGAGAAGTTGCTCTGCTGCCTGTCCTTTAAGTGGTGCAGAGGGAGGTCAGGATTAGACATGATTGATAACATTTTCTTCAGTGACCTCCTCTCCACCGCAGAATCAAAAGTGTCCAGTTTGCAGCGAATCACAGTTGGCGTTCCTAATCAGTTAATTCTGTCTATCGGTGTCACTAGCTCCCCCAGTAGACCACAGCAAAGTACACTGCACTCGCCACAACTAACTGGTAGAAAATATACATAACTGTTAAGTTATTAAATAAGTGTTTGATGCACACATTGAGGTATCTCAACATCCTTAGGATATAGAGCCAGCTCACCCCCTTCTTGTATGCAACCTCTGTGTTGGTCTTTCATTTCAGCCTGTTGGAGATGTTGACACCCAAGTACTTATACTCCTCCACCACATCAACATCCTATCCCAGGATAGACATGAGTTGTGTAGCCATTCTCTTCCTTCTGAAGTCAATCACCATTTCTCTGGTCCTGTTCACAAACAGAAACAAATGATTTCTCCAAGACCACTCTACAAAATCATCCACTAGTGCTCTGCACTCGGCCTCCTGCCCATCACTAATACATCCAACCACTGCAGAATCGTCAGAGCATTTCTGTAGGTGACATGATGTGCAATTGTACTGATGTTACAACATGATAATATTTAGCCACTGTAGGAGAAGTGTTTTGAAAAAAAATTGTGATGTAGCACTTTTGAATTTTGAACACTCTACAGTAAGGTCATTTGAATTATAATGAATTCATGTGTGAAAAAAATTTATTAATTCATGTAGAACTTCATGAACAATCAGTAACTAAACTAACAGTGTCTCATGCATGCCTCAATGCATTAATGCAATAATTTGTAATTTAAAAAATTATCAATCATGTTCATGTCTTCTTATATATAAATCTGTCTCCTGTCAGCTCTCAAATATGGTAACCATAACCAGACTTCATCAGACCATATCAACTTATCGATAAGAATTTTTTCATTTAAACAGAAAGTAAAATAACCTAAACGTCTGGAGACTAGCCACACAATGGGCCGTAGAACCTCAAACCTCCCTCCCTAAACAAACGCAGTAAGAAAACTAAACTAATAATAAAGGTGTGAAAAAAATAGACTAACAGGACCTCCATCCCAAAAGAAAAGAAAAGAAATCGCCACAAAGAAGCAGGGATGCTGGAGAGCTTCTTGGTCTGGCAATTATCAATTACACCAACCTGAGAAAAAGAGAAGAGATGAGCGAGGGAGAAGAGAGTGGAGCAGAAAAGAGATACAATACTAAATACACAGAATTTACACAACATGTGTATTTTTATAAAGCACTAATAAAAACTGAAACATGAAACAATGAAATCATAAGGTACAAACTGATTGATAAAGTCATGAAAAGTGATGACAGAATAATGCATCTTTGAGAGAAGACAAAACATACCTCATTGGTGCCTGATTGGTAGGATGAGGGTTGAAGAAGCATTTGTTTTCAGGACACAGTAAATGTTTTGGGGCTTTACTGACTCGTGACATTGCTATTTGGTTTAAAGTAGTCAATAAAAAAAAAAAACTGAGAGGGTGTAGTTTGACATCATACATTAGTTAGGAGTTGAATTTACATTATATCAAAAAGCCATGCACCTTAAACCAGTGACAAATTAGGCTACCCTCGTGAAGCTATATTTAACATACTTTAAACCAATCAGAAGCCGTCTCCCTTTTTCCTTTCTATACCTCTCATACATACACATACAGACATTACAGAGGCACACACTACTACACCCATATGAACACATTCAGTATACAACCCAGCTCGATTTATAATAGTTGGCATGACCATGTGCCCCCTCTCAGGGAGGAACTAAGAGAGTTCAAATCGTGGCCTAATTACGCCCCGCTCCGCTTCGCTCCCTCCGCCCTGTGCTCTCAGAAAGTAGAGCGCACGGCTACAGCACACACATAAGCCCAAACACGCACACATGCTCTGCTTTCAGAACAGACGGCCTGTTTCAGACCGAACTCCCCTTCTTCAATCACACATGTAGGGTCCTACACACACTACTGCAACTTTTCCTTTGCTACCTCCAACAAATCTTGCCATGTATGTATATTTGTCTATTGCACATAGACAAACACACACCCATTTCCTGGGTCAACCTACATTTTTCTTTCAGTGAGACCCAGTCACTGTACTGGGAGTTCATAAAGTGGAAAGTCAGAAGCAAAAAAAAAAAAAGAAAAAAAGATGAGTAAACCTATACATTCATGTATTCCAGAAAGAAGAAAGACGACATAAAAAACATATGGAAAACATATTCAGGTTATAAAATATTTAATAACTGTTGAAGTGTTGGTAGTCACAGTTTAATATGACTTTTCTTCAGTTCAATATTCAGGATGTTGAGAGCATAGAAGATACACAATATGCAAATCAGATAAAGAGGACCATGTACATTACACATAAACTGATACACACAGCTCTCCTTGCTATGATGACACACTGATTAATCATAGTTTATAAAGGTGAAGGTCACACAAAAACCTGACCACTAGAGATGGTATGTAATACCTGGTTATACATCACACACATGTGGAGAAGGTCAAGACACGATACCAACAAAGTCACACAGATAACCTGGGTGATACAAGCACACTGATAAAAGGGCCTGGCACCCAGCAGTCATCTCCATATCCTCTTCTCACCTCAACACATAGATCTAAAGGCAAACTGTTGGCTGAACCTAATGTCAGTGCTATACCGCTCATGCAAGCTGCCTCATGAAGTTATTGGAAGGAGCAATGCTCTATCCCCCATAGGAAGCATAGCCACATGTCCTGCAGGACTCCTGCCGAAATTTTGACTATGAAGCTTGGACTCAAGATAAATAGCCACCTTTTTTCTTCAGTAGTACTCTTCAGCAGTGCTCCTCAAACTCCTCTGGTAAATGCAGGTTAGTGAGCTTGGAATTACCACACAGGCTTCGAACAGGGAACATCATGATGGTGACAATGATCTGATGGAGAGCAGCAGCACCAGCCGGTCCTTAAATATTAAGAGCTGATTAGACCATGCGCAGTATGTGCAGGAGAGAAAGCCCAGGAAAAAGCAACTCTGCCCACAGGTGGACCCCCGAGGAAGCGCCAGCCCTCCTTTACTAATGAGGAAGAACAAAGAAAGAGATACAGAGAGACCAAGAGAGACCCAAACCTGCCTGGACCATAAGAGTGTTTTTTGGCTCTGTGGTTACTGACCACTTAACAGAATACCTGTTTACTGTTATTAGTGTTGCCCTTATTTTTTGTGATCTGTTAGTTTCTTAGTGAAATAAATTGACCTCCCATTAAAACATGTTCTTCTGCCACAGTCTGGAGGCTCAGGAAACAGAAGTAATGGAACAACATCCTGGGTGTTAGCTGGTAAAACTAAATATATCTAAACAAAAAAAATTGCAAACAAAGCACTGACACAGAAGTAACATAAGGAGTTGTCATCAACTCAAACATTATTTACTAGTTTGACCACAAATTCAAACAAAACACAGCAGAGACTCGGACATTGAGCTGAAATTCAACCAGTGGCCAAAGATTACACAGTCTTTTTTCTCACACTGCTTGCAGACCACCGGTTGAGGGAAGGCCACAGCTACTCTATAGAAACAGATGTCACACAGACATCACTTAATGGAAGACTCTTCATGACAATCAAGAAGTGGAGGTGTTCCCATTTACGGACCTCCTGATATAAAAGGTTTTTCCTCTTCTGCTTAACAAAGCACACACTTCAATAGTTTGGACTGGCTTTGTGTTCCTCTAAATAGCAGGAAAACTTGAGAGTGATTGGGGCCGGCTTACTTGCAGAGACACACTGAGCATGGAAGCAGGCTCCAGGCAAGTGGCTGAGGGATGGGGAGGGGACTAATTTACACATTCATGAGCCACATATAGCATATGATGAACCCAGTACAGTTTAAGTGATGAAATTAATATTTTAATTGGAAATAAAAGCTTCTAAGTATGTCATTTTGATGAAAGGAGGTGAGTATCAGAGTTTTAATCGATGCCCAGACAAGAATTTATAGTATATATGTCTCAAAATTCTACAAATTAGCTCATTTTAGTTCTTCCAGCAGCTTCAGGAAGATCTCTTTTCTTAAAAAAAACAAAAACAAACAAAAAAACAAGCTTTTTTAAGTGTTCTGAAAACATTTATTTATTTTTTTTTAAATATTCAGAGTTTTAATAATGACTATACCCCAGATGCCTGAATTACTTTCCTACCTTCCAGCTTTCTGACAAGCTGCCATGTACAAGAAACAAAACAACAAAATCTGGTTCTGGCTAATGTTCTTAACCATAGAAAAAGTAGTCAGAAAATCGAATCACTTGAGGCATAAAATGTTCCAGACCTC
Organism: Heterochromis multidens; assembly: GCA_015108495.1. NCBI lineage: Eukaryota > Metazoa > Chordata > Actinopteri > Cichliformes > Cichlidae > Heterochromis > Heterochromis multidens. Next base: position 29,638 of record VUQS01031471.1, on the reverse strand, counting down.
TTAATTTCACAGCTTCCAAGACACAACTTGAAGTTGTGAAATCTGCCAGCAGGTCTTTAATTTTCAATTGGTATCAGACACACACACACACACATACACACACACACACGCACCCACACACAGGTAATCTCTGACAGAGAGCAGACTTCATAAAAGGAAACAGGAATAAATTGGATGGTGACTGTTTGATTACTAACATTTCTTCGTGCGTTTCTGCCATATGCTCAGTCTTCCTTTCACCCAGGTTGTTCAGAGACATCCGGCATTTCTTCCCACGTCTCTTAGTTCAAAATAAAGATACAGAAAGAGAAATAGTGCATTTGTGTGTGTGTGGAGGTGGGGGGATGTCCGTGGGTAGTGGATGTGGGGGTCTCCTCACAAGTGAGTTGTAGACACATTTGATTTGGCCCAGTGTAGCCACTCTATTTTTTCTCTGGTCAGAGCCACAGGCTTTTCCCACAGACCACCACAATTCATACAACACTGCCTTCTCTGTGCATTTATATCTATGCTTGTGCACATTCATGCATGTATGTGCATGACTTTAACCTGTCCTTGAGAAGACGTGGCTTCAAATGAAATTGCTGTGAAAGAAAGAAAGAAAGAAAGAAAGAAAGAAAGAACCATGTGACAACCACATTTTTCTCCTTTTAATGTTCTCTTATTCCTTTTCTCCTACTGTTGAAGATATAATCAGAGACGTCTGTGACTTTGAGTGAAAAGAGAGAGAGAAAAAAAAACACCCAACAAGTACCAAGCTGTAAGAATACAATCAAGTGACAACAACAACTTTTCATTCAGGGAAAAGGATTTTTTTAAAAATTTGAATTAGAATGTGTGGGCAATGCTTTTCCTACGACTTTCTAACACCAGTGATAACATTATCAGCCCAGTTATTTAGGACTCACATTTGCTGTGTTGTGTGTTGTAAGAAAAACACGTTCAGTTATAGTGGAAAAGAATGAAGTAACTCTTTGAAAGAGCAACATGTCTGCTCCATTACAGTATGTGGTATTAAGGTCATCATAACCTTTT
>VUQS01031470.1:0-13368 GCA_015108495.1 Heterochromis multidens | reverse complement strand
CCTTTCTCCTTAAAAAAAAAAAAAAACAAAACAAAAAAACAACAAACCGCTCAGAGCAAGTGAAGCACAGCTTGCCCTCAATGAGAGACAGACGCATTGATAAAGCCGAAGTTTGAAACAGGCACAGACAGGCAGAGGCTGAACGCCTAGAGCTGCAGATAACAGAGACTGTAACTTTCAGTCAACCAGAATCCCTGCTGAGCTGATTCATTTAGGTTCGCTGGAGGAATAATTCATTCCAAAAGGCTACCTGCAATATTAAGGCCCGATGCACCTTTGGGTAAAAACTCAGCTCCATAGCAACTGTGTCGATGTGTGGATGAATGAATCTGGCATTACTGTTTACAGCATGTGTTTGTGATTTGCTCCTGCAGAGGCCCTCTTCTGCTTTTCCCCTGTTCTGTCACCAATTTAAGAGACACAGGTTGACCTGTTTTGATAGGTGTAGGTCACAGACTTCATCTTAAGAAAAACTCTTTGATAAATCCAATTACTGTCTGTCTGCAGCTTTTCTCGAACAGATAATAACTTTTTTAATAAAGCCTGTGTTTGTTTCTTTTTCCTGCAGTGCAGTGCCACCCTCCTCAATCTGCCATTTAGCTCTCCTCGCTCCCCACTGATTAGCAGGAAAACAAGACTCAGTAAGAAGTTGGCTCCTCGAGAGCTGGCAGGAAAAAAACCTTCTTAGGTCTGTCCAACAGAGAAGACTTTAATGGGGCATCCTGGTGAGGCGGCAGGCTCATGTTTGCAACATTATCCTCCTGTGTACAACAATGCACTCACAGATATGAGGTTTTGTACCGTGTTCAGCTGCTGGGAGACTCCCGAAGTTCCCTGTCATTGTACATACTGTAATGAGTGAGTATGGGGAAAAGAAAAGAGGGAGGAAATTTCACTCTCAGTCCATCAGCTACCCACTATGCTACAATATAAAAGAAGAGAGATTTCACAGTTATTATGATGGAAAAAGCAGAAATATTTTTTCAATTTCCAGCTGTAAGAGGCTGATAATACTGGGCTTTGATGCAAAAAACATTCAAATTACTGCGCTTTTCCAGAAATGACAGGATAAATGCATTTTAAAAGTACAAAAATTAGGTTGCACAATGTTAGTGGGAGGGTAACACACAGCTAAAATCTCAGTCTATGTTCCTGTCAGCTCCTCAATGCCGACATGTTTCCGTGTTGACTAAACACTGCAAAACAATGGCGTCAGACACACAGCAGTGGAGTTCTTGCCCACCTGAATCACATGCATGACCTTTTTTTTTTTCTACTCTGTGCCTCAGAGATAATAAACACTCAGCTCAATACAAGCAGAATCACTAATGGCTGAATATTAAAAGACAAATAAACGTTCCCATGGATGCACCTCGAAATCTTTGATCAGAAAAAAAACAACAGGAACATGTTGTGCAAAGGTTTCCTCTTCTCTCTTTTCTTTTTTTGCTCTATCAAATAAAGCTTGCAAGGAATTTGTCAGAAATGGCCACATTAATTTTTGCTTCCAACACTGTGATATTAGCTTACAGGCACTGATACTGTGTTCAGAAAGTCTTTAAACTGGCATACACACATCGACAAGAGACACAGTCTTCCAAATAGGGGACTTTTCAGCTGATAATAGAGGGAATGCTATTTGGTGAGAGCTTTGATCTTAGGAGCCACACGGTATCAGTGGTGTATGAGCTGAAGAAGCCAGCTGAACTAATTCTTCTGGCAGAGACGCCGTCTTTTAGATTATTCAGAAGTGGGCATTTGAATTAGCTGCCACGATAGTACGAGTCCTGCTCCTCATGCTGGCAGGATGCTGCACCGGAGACTGAATTCACCTCAAGGTGCTCATGAGCGGCGATAACACAACAACGTGTAACTTGTTGGATGCAAGCAGTATGTGTTACAAATAAGAGGGGGTGGTAGGATGCATATAAATATCCGCTGTTTTTGTGAGTTAGAAAGGTTGCTCTGAAGTCTCATGTTGCACCACTCAACATTGTATCAGCACCTGCCAGTTGTCCTTATCTCAATTTAATTAAAATTGTGACCTAAAGAAACACCAGCAGGTAGTGAAGAAGTCACTGTGAAATTTTATAAAGTGATGGCAGGTTAATTGGCAACACTTTGCAATCAGCACTTTGGGCTCTAGGAACATAATTACTAAGCATTTTATGTGTTTTTAAACACACTTTACACACAAAACAATTTGTTTAAAAAAAACAAACAAACAAAAAAACAGCAAATTGATATGATCCTGAGTTACAGCCCCTAAAAGGCAACAAAGGTAGTTACGAATTTCAGTAGCACTGGTAAGTAAGACGTTTTTACGATACAAACACCCACGATCTAGTATCACATTAACACATTCCACTGTGATACAATCTGCTGCCACCTCCATTAACCTCTCATTATGTCACAAAGATGCAACATGAAGAAATTGTAGGTGCAGCCACTCCCTGCATGAGTGTACTCAAACACAAACCAGCTGGATTATGTTATGCCCATGGCAGAGAAATGAGGGGAAGGTTTGATTGCTGTAGGTGCCTCCAGGGGCACTACTTTGTGGTTACGTACACAGTTTAACTGGAGGGTCTGTTTAGCCATTTTTATTAAGAGCATGTTTTATATTGGTGTAAACAGCCTTTGAGCAAATATAGGATGAATAACAGCATTAGGTAAAGTGCATTAAAATGATATGCTAATTAGCCATGTGTCCATGTTGCTTTTGCCACCATGAGGAGCTGCCGGTGCCAGGTTAAAGCATGCCAGTCTGATAAAAGCTATAATATTGAAGATGCTATTCAAGTTTGAGGTGCCATGATAGTCGTGTAATGTATGATATTTGAAACTGAAATATCCATATCATGCCATTGATGTACATAATATAAATAACTGTGTAATGGTTCTTTTTATATGCATTTGTACAGTCCAATTCAATTTTTTTATTTTATTTTATTTATATAAATCACAACAAAAGTCGCCTAAAGGCACTTTATATTACAAGGTAACCCTAACGCTAACAGGGGATTTATACTTCTGTGTTAAATCTACGCCGTAGGTACGTAATAACTGCAAACCCCTCTGAAACCTGACATGCACCTCCCTGGTGTAATGTAACTACACATCATGTCGACGCAGCCCGCGACTACTGTGATTGGCCTGTCCAGTACAGTCGACTCGCCACGACCACAAGGTAATTAACACATGAAACACCATCCAAAAGATGAATGCTGTAACATCATCGGTTACGTAGGTTATGTTATACTAAAATTCACCACAGAAGTCTAAATCAGCCGCAACCCTAAAAATATTAGAGAGAAAATCCCAACCATCAGATGACCTCCCCCTGCCAGCAGCACTTGGGGATGGCAGGGAGGAAGAACTCCCTTTTAACAGGAAGAAACCTCCAGTAAAACCAGGGTCAGGGAGGGGCAGCTATGTGCTCAGACCAGTTACAGGGTGATGAGATAGGGGAGAGAAAAGTAGACAAAGCACAAACTATGGGAGAGAGAGAGCTCTAGTAACACTCTCTCACCACCTCTATGCATTTGTATTTTGAGGTTAATTTATTTGCCAAAACAGTCAATAAACACAGTTATTGGTTGATTTGGATAAATTCTCTATAGATGTGGCTTTAATATCATTATTATGAAGTCAAAATCTGACGTCAGGACAGCCCTAGTTCACATAAATTGATTATATCCATGGAGAAAGGAATTCTTTACTCCATTAATGATCTGAAACTGGTGCCCAAAAATCACTAATAAACCTAGCCGTGGATTTGGGGAATCATTGCACCTCAGCCGGTAACTGTAAAATCCATGAATGTGTTATTGAATTGGTTGCAAAAGGCAAAAGTCCATGAAATTTAGTCCATTTGTTGAGAGCCTTGATGAAGCGTTGAGTCCATTTATTATAGAGTTTGTTCCGTGACAGCAGAGAGAGGGAGAGAGAACATTAAATGCCTCCGCTTTCTCAGACTAAGGGGGGAAGATGTGATGGAAAAACAACCCTTTACCTGTGCAGCACCACGTTTGTTTAACCAGATTAAATGTCCCTCTGTGTAAAGACACCAACCAGGTGGAGGCCATCATCCATATTAATGCTACCTGCAACCCAACTCTAGTGAAAGTTGCTTATCATGGAGTGTCACTTTGACCCCCTTAGGAACTTCAAACACACACACACACACACACACACAGTGAGGAAAGCTATCAACCTAATGGAAAAGTAAAAGTGCTGCTGTGGTTGACTGAAGCAAAGCAAACACAGAGAGACAGATAGGACAAGACAAGAGACAGGTGGGATACACACAGGACAATCACACACACACACACACACACACACACACACACACACACACAGAGCCTGGAGAGGTAATAGAGGCAGTGTACTGTGCACACAACCATCCATGCAGAGCACCTCATACACACAAACAACAGGATGCACTGACTTACACACACACACACAAGCTGGGTGCTCTTCCCAAGACAAAACCCAGCCTCTCACATCTATCTCAGAAGATAGGTGTGTGTTTAGCTGTGCCATGCCTTACTCTTCATGAACACCTGGAGGTTATTTAACTTGGATTACATACTGCTGCATGTACAGGCCAGATACTGGAATCCATGCCTCCTCAACATACACACCAGCAGTCGCCCCACCAGCTGCTTTTTTCACTTTTATTGTCCATTAGAATAACCAACTACCAACTACTAAGTAACTTCAGGTCATTATAGGAACATCTAATCTATAACCTTCATGAGGGCAGCTCTTAATGTTCAGTTTTTATTCAAACTGGTGTAGAGGTGTGCTGATTCAACTGTGTGATCACTTTGCAGGCTGCAGTTTGGGCTGCTGTTAATTTGCACGGCCTTATACTGAGAGGTGCTTCTATTAAGGCTGTAAATACCAATTATCTTCTTTATTGATTAATCTGCCAGGTCATTTCTCAAGTAATCTTCCGATCTATAACACCAAATCTGATCTGGCCAGTTTGCAAGGTGATGTCTTTATAGGTCATTGTTTAAGTCCAGAACTCAAAATCTTTTATAATATATTAAGAAAACGAGAAAGCAGCAAATTCTCTCATTTGTTACGCAGAAACGAGGGCTGCCACTAATGATTATTTTTCATTATTGATTAATCTGCTGAAGTTTGCACTGTCACAGTGACTTTATCCAGGCAGCAGTCCAGGACCAAAAGACATGAAAAAGACAGACTGGAGAAGCTGGAATCACAAATACTTTGGGCATTTTTACATCTCCTTTCATCTCCAGGCTCTAATATTTAACCCTCTCTGATGGGAAAGTGGTGGAGAAAATATCAGCAACATAAAGATGAATCTGCAGAGCTGATGGACCAACTGCATCGGCTTTATTCAGTGTAAAAAATGTTTTCACACAACAGGGAAAAATCTGTGCACCACAGGAGCAAAGTTAAAAATCTCGGTTGTTCTCGCAGCAGAAGAAATGTGTTTAAAGCCGCCCCTTTTTAAAAAAAATTAAATAAATAAAAACTCTCATCCTGACAGCACGGTGCATTGAGAGCTTTAACCCGGTGTTAATCTGTGCACTTCCTGATCTCTGCTTATTTATCGGAGCAGCAGCAGCAGCTTGTGCTGACGTGCTCTATAGGCTAACCCCCACCACCACCAGCACCTCCACCTCCCCCAGCCCTACGAGCCAGGCCAGCAGTCTTATATTAATTACAACCCCCTGCATGCTTGATTCCGCTGTCACACTGGCCGGCACGGGCACCGTGAAGTGGTGAGCGGGGCTGCCCGGTTCAAACGCGCTCTGCTCCCACTTGCCACGGGAAGACAAGCCCCGGCACAACGGGAGGTCTGTGCACGCCGACCGGTCAGCCCCCGCTACCCGGCTGCCCTTGTCCACACTCATCTCCAACCAAATCAATGCCTGGCCACTGATACGAGCAGGCCGTTTTTATCACATTCCTCTCAGCATCGTGCAGCCGCAAACCCCCCCGAGCCCCCAGAAAGGAAGAAAAGAGGCTCAACAGCGCCGAACCACACCGCTCCATCTTCGCTTTGTCCTGGAAGAAAACCTCCACACGGACACACACAAAAAAAAAAAGCAGTCGAGGAAAGGAAATCCTACCTTTCGACTCAACGCTGTCCCCGAGTAGAAGTAGTAGGCTATCCCCAGCACCCACAGCACGGCAAAACACAACAATATCCTTGATTTCCTCCGCATGGCTGCCTGGTTTTTGCGTCCGCCCGCCTGTGTGTGCGCTTCGCGGCTCCCCTCCTCGGCTCTCCTCTCGCTGTAAGCGGCGGCTCGTCCCGGTCGGCTGTGTCCGTGCAGGGCGCTTCGCCGTGCGGCTTCGGCAGGCTTCGTCAGTCGGTCAGGCGGAGCGGAGTGAGCAGGAAGCAGCAAGCCAACATCAGCGAGGTTAGAGGGCAAAGGCTAGCCGACTCTAATCCAATCAAAACACCGGCCTGGAGGAGGGCCGGAGCCGACAGCCAGTCGAGCCGTGCCGAGCGGTTCCTTACTGAAACCGAGAGAAGGGGGCTGGATAGTCCCTGTAGGAAATGACTTGTAAACGTTCAGTTATGTGTCTGTGGGAGCTGTGAGAGAGGACGTGTGATCATCGTGATTTCACTGTCTGTGTGAAGCCACATGCGCTCTGAGGAGACGGTAGGGGCGCCAGAGACATCCTTCCTGCTTTCAACCGGGTTAAAAAACAGAAAACGAAAGCTTTCCGTTTAAATCATTCATTGGCCTGACATGAACCGACCTATTAAAGGTAGAGACAGATTAAACAGAGCATAAGATTTCAAGTTTTACTCCTTTGTCTGGTTTCTTTGCCATTCTTCCTTCCTGTCCATGATGTTACACCTCAGAAGTAGTTTATTCCAGTGAAAACATCTGGGACAGCAAGAGAAACAACTGGAAAAGTTTGATTTGTGTGTTTTTTGGGGGTTTTTTTTATATCCAATGTATTAATTTTATTGGATTGGTATGAAATCCAAAAAGAGGAATCCCACAATTGAACTTTACTGCCTCTTTTCTCACTTACTCATTCATATTTAACCTCATGATTTATACACAATGATCACAAAATAACAATATTGAGATATTATGACAGTAAAATTGATGCTTAATAAAAATAATCAAAAAATGCCAGACCCCTTCCCTTTTTTTTTTAACTTAAACTGATGATTCACTGCTTTTCTCCTACTTGTGTCCTAATAAAGGTCAAATCTTTGGTTCCTCAGCACATGGAGCCACTTTACAATATTATAGTGGTTCAAATCTTCATGTCCAGGGTCATATCATCCATGCTGGCTTAAAGCTTGAGTTTTAAAATTTACACTTGACCATGGAAATGGTAAGAAACAATATCACTTCATGGTCTGCAAGTATGTTTTTGGCTTTGAACTGCAGACAAACAAGCAATTAATCAACTGATTAGTTAATAGAGAGATTAATTAATTTAAGTAGAACGTCAAAGCAAACAGTCACAGTCATTCTGCGCTTCTCAGCCCTCAGTGACTGCTGCAGGTCTGTTAGCTGTGTCTCACTTCTGTGATCAGACCAGTCTGGATCACACTGGTTGGGCCTGATAAGCAGTTGAAGTTGAAATCTGGTTTTTGAAAACATCTTATCATTCTTTTAAATTAGTATTCAGTGCTCATGGTGGCCTGGCTGCTTCCCACAGAAGATGTCCTATAAAAACATGGAAACCTCAGCTCACTCTCTGCATCCACAAAATAATTAGATTATCTGTGCGTTCAGTGGCAAAATCATTAAATTATACTTAACTGGTTTTATTGAAGAGTCTGATAAATTTGAAATATCCCTTACACTGCTATATCAGTCCCAGTTCTTGTTTGTTTTGGGGGGGGTTTCCCTACAAGAACAAGAAAAGCAGGGCTGGTAAGCTTTTGTCTTCCTCGCTTAAAGAGTGGAGGTATGCAGCTAATGCATGTGTGTGCATCCTAATGACTGTTAAAGATCCACCATGGGAGTAGGACTCAAGAGGAACTTGACTCCATCCATCCATCCATCCATCCATCCATCCATCCATCCAGTTGTCTTGTATTTTACTGAACTATTCCATCTTATCTCATGATGGTCTTTCTTAATTATCAGGAAGAACATACAAAATAAGCAGTAAATAAAGAATTCCTTTTTTTTTTCTGTCAGATACAGTGGACACTCATATTAAACAAAGTTTCAAATAATGGGGTCAGTGTGTGTGCCAGAAGCTCAGGCTTCAGACTGCTTTCGGTGTCAGACAGTTTTTTCCATTCTTGCCTCTCTATGATGACACTAATAGTCTCAGGCATGCAGCTCTGGGTATGAGCAGAGAAGCTGTTCAAACCTTCTGTTTGCAAGGGGCAGCCAGTCATAAGCAATGGCTTGTTTCAGACAGAGAAAGAACTGAGGGGCTGCACCAAGCCCATTAAGATAAATAAGGATTTTTTTAAAAACTGAATCATGCAAAGCTACTCTAGTAGAGTCCAACAAAAAGAACAGAATGTCTCTGAAACATCGCCTTTCCCCAGTAACTTCAAACTAATGAGAAGAGCACTGAAAATGCAACATCATGAAAGTATTTGCTGTGAAAGAAGCAAAGCTGCCCTAACTTTGGCAGAAAAGTGTATGCTTAGACTCCTTGCTCACAGTAATAAGCTTTCAGTCTTTAAGCAGCAGAAATCCATAAAATTGTAAAACTTTCAGACGCAAAGATAAGGAAACATTATGCCCTGGCTAAAATTGTTAACATTCTGAAAACACAGTTGAAATAGATTTTTATATGGTCTGCAGCACTCAGACCAACTCTCTCTGACATAGAGCTCAGCTGGAACACCCCTGGCTAAACTAAAAGGTCTCACTCATGTTTTGCGTGGTTCAATCTGCCGCTGACATTTTTCATTTTAATGGTGACAAAATGAGATTTTGACTGGAGAGGAAAATGCCTCTCGGTCCAAATAAAGAAAAAAGAAAATGCTATCAATACACACACTGTGCTGTTCTCCAAAGATGTCCCAGCAGTATTACGTGCACACACAGAAAAAAACACACACTTACTCAGTGCTGCTCTCGCTACGGTGGTCTGAGAAGAGACTCAGTGTGTTTATGTTACCTACAGTAGTGTTAAAGTATGGATGGATGGAAGTCAAACTGAGAGAGAGGGGAGGAGGACTAAGAAGCACAGAAACAGATGTGCAAATATAGCAGCACGGAGGTAAAAGAGGTTTTTATGTCTTGCCCTTTGCCTCTGATGCCCTGATTAGCTGTTATGAGGGTCTCAAGTTACCCCTGAAGGGGTCAGTTTGGCTCTAAGATTTCAGATAAAGATCAGAGGCAACAAGTGACATCTTCTTGACTTTGATCATGGCTGTGAAACTGTTATGCAGCAAGAAAATGCCATGCCTAACTCTGTGAACCTTTATGTGTTTGTCTTCTTGGTCTGATAAAAAAAAAAAGGCCTGTGCAGCAGCTGTTAAACAAGAACAACTGTACTGTATTTTATCATTTTATGTTATGTAATATTATTAATAAACAGAAACTTAATTATATGCAAATTGCAGTCTGTTTTGGCTTTCGGATTAAGGCTGAAATCTAGAAAACTGTAATTAAACGGTCAGTGAAACATGACCGAAACAATGTGAGGGAAATTTTTAATATTGCAAAACAAGCTGCTGCATTTCCAAAGATGGCAACAATATGATAACGGGATGTAAAATTAAAGGTTTTCTGATACTCAGTGCAAATTTGTTAGTTAAATACAATCATAAAAGTACAGAGGATAAAGAGTTGTATGGAGAATTATAGCTGGAGGATTAAGTGCAACCAAACGACAGCTGACTAATTTTCACTAAAGCTGTTTGTTTTCCACAAGTTCATGTGTCCATGTCTGTTATCACTGTATAAAAAAGTGCTGCATGGAGCAAACACACCAGTGTAGATCATAGTTTACAAAAGAAAAACAACCTGTGCGACAGTGAGGATCTGTGGAGCAAAGAGGCCTCAGATTTTAATTTGCACGTCTTATAAACCTGCTGTGAAGTGGCAGTTGAATATGAGCTCAGCCACCTAAAGTACAGGTGCTTCAACATTAGCTGAGCTGGGAGGATTGTTTAAAAGTTACTGCTGCCAAGAAAAAAGGGATTTTCTTCTCTAGGTCTGGAACATGGAGTGATGAATCCAATTTTGAAATATCCCAGTGCAACTCCCAACTATTTGTCAGATTCAGAGAAGATGAATTGTGCAAGTATTTTTCAAACTGTCGTGATCTGGGGGCTGCTTTGTTGACGACAAAGTTACTAGATCCATCGTACTTTACCATTAGTGCATACCAGTCTTTCAAGCTAACTTACTTGAGATAAACTAAGGCCATCAGTTACTTTCAGTGTCCGCTGGCTCTTTGGTTTCTAGACATACAGGCATTACTGGATTTGCTACAGTTAGTTTGTGTTTCATCCAGACATATATACAGTTTTTAGACAGAGATTACAGGAAAAACTTGAATGACTTTGAGGTCACCTACTGGCTCTCCTATGCTGTGAGAATCTTACACTATCCAGCCACTTTGTTAGGTACATCTCTTCAACTGCTTGTTAACTCAAATATCTAATCAACTAATCACATGGTTGCAACTCAGTGCATTTAGGCATGTAGACAAGGTCCAGACAACCTGCTGAAGTTCAAACCAAGAATGGGGAAGAAAAGTGATTTGATTTGTGCTCTTTGAAAGTAGCATGGTTGTCAGTACTAGATGGGTTGGTCTGAGTATTTCAGAAACTGCTGATTTACTGGGATTTTCACACATAACAATCTCTAGGGTTTACAGAGTATGGTCCAAAAAAGAGAAAATATCCAGTGAGCAGCAGTTCTCTGGGTGGAAATGCCTTTTTGAGCTCCTATGAGAATGGCCAGACTGCTTTGAGCACATAGTAAGACAACAGTAACTCAAATAATCACTTGTTGCAACCAAAGTCTGCACAAGAGCATCTCTGAACACACAGGATGTTGAACCTTGAAGCATGGATGGGCCACAGTAGCCGAAGATCACACCGGGTGCTGTCAGCTAAGAACAGGAAACTGAAGCTACAGTTTCCTTGGGCTCACCAAAACTGGACAACAGAAGATTGGAAAAGTCTGATGAGTCTCAATTTCTGCTGTAACATTCGGATGGCAGTGTCAGAATTTGGCGTAAGGAACTTGAAAGCATGGATCCATCCTCCCTTGTGTTAATGGTTCAGGCTGCTGGTGGTGTAATAAGAATAACTTTATTGATCCCAAAGGGAAATTCGTAAGAATCTTGAGTAAACACTTCTCCCCACAGAAGTATCTAGACAAAAAAATCAATAAAAATACAACAAAAATAAAGTAAAGTTTGAGTAAAGATCAGAGCTACTAGACTTTGCTGCTACCAGTTGAAGTGCATGTTCTAGAAAATGATGATGTGTTATAATAATGTGGGGAACATTTTCTTGCCAAACTTTGGGCCCCTTAGTATCAATTGAGCATCATTTAAACACCACAGTCTGCTGGAGTATTGTTGCCAACCATGTTTATCCCTTTATGACCACAGTGCACCCATCTTCTGATGGCTGCTTCCAGCAGGATAACGCACCATGTCACAAAGCTCAAATCATCTCAAACTGGTTTCTTGAACATGACAATGACTTCACTGTATTCAGATGCCCTCCACAGTCACCATATCTCAGTCCAGTAGAGCACCTTTTGGATGTGGTAGAACAAGATTCATATCATGGATATGGAACCGACAAATCAGCAGCAACTGTGTGACGCTATCGTGTCAATATGGATCCATATCTCTGAGGAATGTTTCCACCATCTTGTTGAATCTGTACCACAAAGAATAAAGGCAGTTCTGAAGGCAAAAGGGTCCAACCCAGAACTACCAAGGTGTAACTAATGAAGTGACCAGTGAGTGTATATTAAGACGTGTTGAATTACAGGAAAAACCTGAGTGCTTGATCCCAGGGTGAATAATTTCTGTTCTGATAGAAGTGATGAATACAGAATGAAAATTCCTCAGTCCTAGGTCGCTAAATGGTTTGATGAGTATGGAAATGATGTGAACTGTATGCCATTGCCTTCACAGTTTGAGCTTAGCCTAATTTAAGACCTATGAGGTATTCTGGACACGTGTTTGACTGTGATCTCTACCACCATGCCTCTGGTAGAGATCCAAGGACTTGATCAATGTCAAGGAGCACTGAAGCACTTTAATGTGACACTTTATTTAGTTTTTATATTTTAATTTATCACCTGTCTGTATCTTTTTCTAGCTTTATAGTCTTAAATGGATACTGAACAGATCAGAGCGTGCTGCATTTTCTATATGGTACCTTCAGCCAGCCTTTATCTGGTGAGCAGTGATCTCTATATATTGTTTTGAATATTGCATTATTCTTATTTCCCCTGGGGTTAAAACATTTGCGAAATATCACATATGACTGACAACTGCACAAGCACCTTTGTTGTATATAGAGGCACTAAAAACACACTTACTCTGACACGCTGCTGGTTGGCAAAACCCGCTGACCCATACAGTGAGGCTCCATTATTTTTTTCAAAAGGTGTGGTCTCTTCAGACTTCACTCCTCACATCTTCAGAGCCTTCAAGGAGCCAGAACAAGTCAGAAACAGTCAAAACAACAGGATCCAGTGTTTCTAAGGACTGCTGAAGAAGTGGATGGGAAGACCTTTAACAAGCCATTTCCTGCCTCAGTTGTTACCTGCAGTATATGCCTCATTTGTGAAGCTTTTATTGAGGCAAGTGGCACCTTGAGGGAACAAGGTTTTGTTTTTTTTTAATAATTCTCTTAAATTGTGCTGTGACACTCGTGTTTTCCATTAATGCAAACCCTGTAAGATGGCAGTTTTTCAGACTGATCGATGCATTATGAGAGAGTATATTTTGTACATGCAGGCACAGTGATGACAAGTCCACTTAGTACTTTTAAAAACACATTTACAGTGGGGCAAAAAAGTATTTAGTCAGCCACCAATTGTGCAAGTTCTCCCACTTAAAAAGATGAGAGAGGCCTGTAATTTTCATCATAGGTATACCTCAACTATGAGAGACAACATGAGAAAAAAAAATCCAGAAAATCACATTGTCTGATTTTTAAAGAATTTATTTGCAAATTATGGTGGAAAATAAGTATTTGGTCACCTACAAACAAGCAAGATTTCTGGCTCTCACAGACCTGTAACTTCTTCTGTAAGAGGCTCCTCTGTCCTCCAGTCGTCACCTGTATTGATGGCACCTGTTTGAGCTCATTATCAGTAATAAAAGACACCTGTCCACAACCTCAAACAGTCACACTCCAAACTCCACTATGGCCAAGACCAAAGAGCTGTC
>VUQS01031469.1:40952-52190 GCA_015108495.1 Heterochromis multidens | reverse complement strand
GGTCCCAGACTGTGGAGATATGGGATTGCCACTGGTTGCAGAATCTCATCTCGATATCTCTCTACATTGAGATTGCCTCAGATGATGACAAGCCTTGTTTTTCCACTGAGGGAGATGCTGCCCCACACCATCACACTGCCTCCACAGCAATCAGCATAACTTTCTCCGCATCTTCTCCACACCTTGACCCTATGATCCAACTGTTGTAGGCAGAATCTGGACTCATTGCTGAACATAATGTTCATCCACATGTTCAGTTTCCAGTGCACATGTTGCTGACACCAGCGCAAATGGGCCTAACGATGAAGGGCAGTCATGGCAGGCCTCCTGGCAGCCCTGAGACCGGAGATTGGCTGTGTGCAGTCTGTTCTGGATTGTCTGGGTAGAGAGCCGTCAGCCGTATCGTCCTGCAAACCTTGACTGCAAATCTGTAGAAGACTGCCTACGGTTCCTAAGCGCTGACAGGGTGAGGAAACTTCTTCTTATGGTGTCGTCTTCTTGGGATGACCACTTCGAGGCCTGTCTCTGACATCCTCCGTCATATGGAACTTGGCCTTCAGTTTGGAGATGGTACTAGTGCTCACTGCAAATAATGCTGCAACTTAGTTTTGTGGAACACCAGCTTGAAGTTGCCCTATGGCATGGGCCCTATCCAGATCAGTCAAATGTGGCATGCTTGGAGTAGACACCAACTGACCGCTGTAGCAGCGTCCATGCTCACAGGTGCTGCAAATCAGGCGCCAATCAGGCACCTGATTGTCAGCACCTGGAGTACCAGAAGCTCAAAACAAGAGTCAATAGCAGAATAAGCTGTTTGGCATTGGCAGAGAAGATTTGGCAAGTTTTTCATGGGAGCAACCCACATACTCAACTCTGCTGCTCAACCCACAAATGCATTTTCCTTACAAATGTGGCACCATTTAAGGGGAAATAAACAGGCTTTCCAACCATATAAGGTTTATTGCCAAGAGGCATTATTACAAGAAAGAAACAATCAACCAAACATAAATTTCCTTACTTTTTGTGCTAAGTTTATAAAAAATATGATTATTACAATTTATTTTTTTTGCAGTTTTTAAAAATAAAGAAAGCAAAGTCTGTCTCCACCATTAACAAGCCAAGCACAGATTTAAACAAATATACTTGCGCAGTACTCATACTCACTCTCTTTCTTTTACTACAAACTTTGCTCTCTGATTGGTTTTACTGGTACAGTAAGAATGTAACATGTGAACCAATGCAAATGAGCAGGAACACCACACAGGAGGTGGGGTGCAATTCTTCAGCTTTGATTGGCTGTCCGTCCCACACACTCCCCACAGCATTGATCCAACACGACACTGTTCTACATTTGTTTATATATTTGTATTTGTGTGCAAGTGTGACAGGAATACCAGCAGCAAAACAAAGTCAAGACCTCACTTGAACCTCACAAATGAGAGTTTTACACAGTGTAATGTGTAAAATGTTTACAGCACATTAACTCATCACAAATAGATAATTATTTTTCTCGTACAAAAGAAAAAATAATCAACAGGTCATCTGTTACGTTAATAAGTAAATGACCTATAGTCATTTACAGTAACAAAAAGAAGCCTCCGGGCAGATGAAGCCAGCACATGGCTGAGCCAGAGGGAGTGCAGCAGCTGGGCTGGT
Organism: Heterochromis multidens; assembly: GCA_015108495.1. NCBI lineage: Eukaryota > Metazoa > Chordata > Actinopteri > Cichliformes > Cichlidae > Heterochromis > Heterochromis multidens. The sequence continues at coordinate 50,534 of VUQS01031469.1, read as the reverse complement.
GGAGTGTCATCCTACCCTATCTTTACTCCAGCCCACTTGGGACCCTCAGCACATTCCTCTGTGAAGCTGCTACCAATGAGTGAAATATTACCACAATACCACTCTAGCGATACACTTTCCACATAGAAATCATGCAAGAGCAAGGCAAGATATTCACTTGACTTGCATTGTAGAAAGGTGTAATAAAAAAAACAAACAAACAATAAAACTCAATCAAATGCACCTTTACCTTCTTCACACCCACTTCAAACACCTCTTTTACTAAACCACACCAGGGAGGTTTTTAATAAATGGCCCCTCATATAAAGCTGCTATCACCACTGCTGGGTGCAAAAATGGCTGTAAAACAGAGACAGGATGTTTATTTACCCTGAAAAAGGAGTTATCACTGAAAATGTTACAATGTATCTCGTATCTTCAATCCTTTTTCTTTCCAATTTAATAACAAAGCCCTCAATATAAGGAAACAAAACATTCAACTACATTTGAAGGATTATTTATTTATTTATTTGGGCTGTTATTATTTTACTGTATTATTAGGTAATAAATTAATTAACTGGAAAGTATTTGTAAAGTTCATTGTAATGGGGCACGTGTACCTGAGAATACAGTGATTTAACCCACCCCTAAAAAAACAAACAAACAAAAAGAAAAAAAAATCAAAACTGTATGATTAATGATTTTCTAGATAAAGATAAGAAGACAATGTTAGAAATAAATTATTCAGCAGCATTTAGAAATTTCAAGAAACTGGAAAACTGATTTTGCACCTTTGAATAGATTAAAATTGGTACTTTCATTATTTTCTGATATAGTGAAAACAATCATGTCTATGCTGATGATACACAAATATACCTGCCACTCAAACTAGACACCAGCTCTTCTGCAAATTCTTTAACCGGTAGTTTGGCTGAGGTTAAACCTTTGCTCTCACAAAATTTCCTTAACCTTAACAGAAATAAAACTGAAATTTTAGGGATTCATCCCACTCAGCGGCAGGCAGTTACACTTTATTTTACTCCTTCATGTCTGGCATCATAAAAAAACTTGTGTTTGATTCTTTTCTTAAATTTGACTTACAAATCAAATCAGCTGTTAAAGGAAGTGTTTTTCAATTAAGACTTTAAACTAAAGTTATAACATTTCTTTCTAACAAGGTCATCCATGCTTTTGTTACACCCAGAATGCATTACGGCAATTCGTTACATGTTGGATTGAGCTAAACACTAATATCACGACTGCAGCTGGTTCAAAATGCCGCTGCTAGACTTCTGTCTGGTACATGGAAGCGTGATCATATTTAGCCTATTCTTGACTTGACTATAACTTAATAGACTGATAAAAATATGGGATTAATGAATGAACAAAATAATAATAAGCAATGCTATTTGCAGCATTAAAGTCAGCTACTGTAGAGACTTTGTATGTCTTTTTCTGTAATATCACTAACTTCCTGTAGGGGTCAGTGTTGGTCTGAGCCACGGCAGCCGACCTCAGGAGTTGTCCAGCTACTTCCAGCTTGTTCTACTGGCAAATAATGAAAAGCCACATCCTACAAAGGCATATGTATTACGACCTCCACACCATATTCAGAAATGATAAAATAGGGCATTAAGATAATATAAATAATAATAATATAGAGACAGAAGGATTGTATTTGTCTGTCTGACTGTCAGCAAGATTATGCAAAAATTATGAATATGAACTTAAAAAACCCCCAAACAAACAAAAAAAACAGCCATAAGTGAGGATGCACCCTCTAAGTTCCTGTCTAGTTTTATTTATGAATGTTAACAGCTTGAATGTAACTAGAATAACATAACTCATTAAATAAATATCCAAAAATGCTGTTACACCACTGAGTCTGCATTGCTGTTTGATAAGCTGTCTGTGCTGCACCATGCTGAACCTGGTACTGAGAATTCAGCTCATTGTAAGCCCTGTCTAACAGCAGACTTTGAGGAATTCCTCTCATTTTTTGTTCACATTAACAAGGATTTGACTGTGATTGGACTGATCTGAGGGTTGGGAGCTTAACGGGGTGCTCGAAAACATCAGATTTCTCCACACTAGCTGCGAGGCACAGCCTGGTAAGAGTTGCTTTACATTTCCTAGTTCAGTTTAATGCTTAGACATTATTAATGAGACTATTTTATGTTGTTAGTGTGGTTTTCCCTTTGTTAATAAGTTGTTAATCATATGAAATTCAGAGGAAGTGTCCCATGAGACCATCTTGATTCTCAGCATTTATGAGTGTGTGATAAAAACAGAAACATATCTGAAAGTTCATCTTTGTGCTTGCTTTCTGTGCAGGTCCCCGTGGAGCCAGTTTAGGACCATGGTAACTGTGACCGCGGTCCTGAAGGCAGTGAGTCTGTTTGTTGTAGAGGTCATCAGCTCCATTACAGACTGGTTTCAGACCAAACCAGCATGGGCTGACCTGAAAGTACTGGAGGACACAGAGCTGAAGACAACTGGAGGGGGTGAGTCAAAGAACAGAAACAAAGAAAATCATTACAACTTAGAGGCCTGAACTTTTGAAATGCAAATTTAATGAATCTAAAAAATTGTAAAATTGCCCAACATTATTCAAACTTTCATCAACATTTAGAAGAGAGAAGACATTTAAGGGACTTAAATATGTTTCCTTTAAGGATGGAGTTATCTTTTTGTGAGGAAAACTCAGTAACATTTAGATTCAGTAATGCTCTGCTGTCTCTTTTAGTCCATGAGCGACACAAGGCCAAAACTCTGTGGGAGAAGACTGGAGCTGTGGTCATGGTCGTACGGCGACCCGGATGATTATTGTGCAGAGAGGTATGAAGTGACATATCCAAGTGTGTGTGTGTAATGAGAACTGTTTAACTTTCATTCATGCTCTTTATTGTCTCTGTCATTATTGCTCTAGGAGGCTGCTGAGCTGTCCTCTCTGACGTCCCAGCTGCAGGACCTTGAAGTTCCCCTCATTGCGGTGGTAAAAGAAAACATTGGCAAGGAGCTGGATTGCTTCAAGAAATACTTTTCTGGGAAGGTCTATGTGGATCAGAAGGTCTGATGTTGCACAACCTTCCTCTATGCAAGACTTTAGGCTATTCAAAGAAAAATGGAAGGTTGCATAATTTAAGCTGATAAGCTGCTTTTATATTCACTCTCATAGAGAAACTTTTACGGCCCACGAGTGAGGCGGATGTGTCTCTCCATGTTTCTGCGTATTGGTGTGTGGAGGAACCTCTGGAGGGCCTACAGGCGGGGCTTCAGCGGAAACCTAACAGGTGAAGGACTAGTGCTGGGAGGAGTCTTTGTCATTGGGCCTGAAGATCAGGTAGGGTACAAATGAGAGAAAAATACCTTTTGGCAACTGTATCTGGATATTTTCATTGGTTATGACTGATTATATTTCTTTCCCCAGGGTATTCTACTGGAGCACCGTGAGAAGGAATTTGGGGATAAAGTGAATATGCTGGCAGTGCTCAGAACAGCCCGCAAACTGCGAGAGGATATGAAAAGACAGATGTCAGAATAAGCATGAATGGGCTTTTTGTGTGGCATTATGTTAGTGGTGGCATGCATGTCCCTTTGTAACTCAAATTTTTGTATTGATTTTTTCAATTTTCATAGCAAAACACAAACTAGGACACACTGAACATATTTACAGTCTGGGCAATCAGAGGAAAAAACAATCCCAAGTACTGGTAGCAAGACAATAATGAAACAATACAAATAAATAAGGGGTTCTATAAAACTTAGTGGAGGCAGAGATGGAAAAGGCCACCTGCCTTGGCATGCATGTTCCTAAATGCATGTCCTCAGCAATTACGCATGAATGAGCTGATATGTCATGCGATGTGGTTAAAATGTGGCACTTTAGTACTGTGTAGTGACTCATTGTCTACTTATCTGGCCTCGATTGTGTAATGATGTTTTGTGTGTTTTTAATGATGGGTTGTTTCTAAACTAATGAGAGAGAGGAGCCCTGATCCCAAAGCGCACAAATCCACCATTTCAATCTGGGCCTAATATGATGAAAAATGAATGTAAAGTGCATTCCTCATCTAATGGTTAACAATAAATCAGTACATCAGTGATGCTCATAGAGAGTTTGGATATTTACCTGTTTCTCAGGCTTGCCTTGCCTTCTCTCACCTACTTCACACGATATTAAATCTTGTTCGATTAGTTTCCCCTGCGCTCAGAATTGGTTAGTACGCCTGCGCAGAAATCCGAAGACAAGCCGTTTAGTGGGTCCGGAGAGGCGTTACTGGTGGCTCAATTGATTGTGGTAAGTGTGCATTTATTGCAAAACTGCTTTATTATCTTTGTCACGGTGACACTTTCAGAACAAGCGCACATGCATTAGCAGGCCTGGCTGGCTCAGGGTGCAGACTCGGTAAACAAAAAACCGGGTTTTCAGATGCTAATTTGGGGACGACGGTTTGTCTGTGACGCTGTGACAAACCGCAATAACTTCTCTGGACTTTGATAACATCTTTTACGCAGTCGCAGTCAGCCAGGCAGTCAAAAGTCCTTTTCATTTACACTCTTAAAGTTTGGTCTGCCTGGACATTTGCGACTGTAAACAAACAGGTTACACAGTTACTAGTATCAAGGTCATTATCTGCATAGTGTGGCCTCTGGGCGGCTATTGGCTACTTTTTGCCATTTCATCATCAGATTCACAGGTAGGCTAAATGTCACAGGTGGAGGGAAGTATTAAGATCCTTTCCTTAAAGCGTGGGTGACAAACAGGCCTGGAACCAGCCCACCACAGGGTCCAATAAAATGTACCCCTGATTCACAAAGAAGTAAAATACAGTTATTATTGTCCAAAATACTCCAGATTACTCCAAGTACCAGAGTAATGTAATTACTTTTCTTAAGCGTTTGACACCCATGACTTAAATTTATTTATGGCTTTTCTAGCTTTTTAAGCCACTACATAATACGGCCCGTGCCCCTAAAAATACAGCATATTTACAGTGGAAGACATTTTTTGTTTTTCCGTTAAAATACTTGTAAATTATGCAGTACTTAAAATTACTTACAGTATAAGGATTTGTTTTTTACTTTTTTAAAAAAAAAAAAAAAAAAAGTACTTCTAGGTAGTCTAGATAAGTATAATTACGTTGTAATTTCAGATAAAATACATGGAAATTATATCTAATTCTAGGGGAATTACGCCCTTAGTATTGGGGCGTATTATAAAAATATTTATCCAGAACCAAAGAGTAGACAATAATAATGCCGTACATCTACTCATAGCTGCTCTATTAACTAATGACAGATCAAATCAGAGTTTGACAGTATTTCATAATCGTGTTGAGTAATCAGTATTGATAATGAGTGAAGCACACTGGTTCTCCAAGTAAAAACAACAGATTGAACTATTAAAAGTTTATTAAAACTTCAACAGCTAAGTAAAACAAATTATTATTAAAAATAGACGTTTATGGTGCAGAATTCCTCAGGATCGTTGCAGGTGATATGGTATTTTAATGTTGTAGCTGGTCAAGGTTACTGTTTTACTATAGCTGTCAAATATTTTCCTCAAACATCTAATGTAGAAAAAGTATAAAGTTGCACTGAATTTAAAAAAAAAAAAAAATACAAAGGTGTTCTCCTTAAAATGTACTTAAAGTGTAAATGAGTAAAATAACTCAGTGTACAGGAAGATGACGGATAAATATAGTGAAAAGCAAAGCCCTTACGGGCACTTTCTTATGGTAAATCTAATATTGTTTCCCCTCGAATGGGTTTGGGGAAAAAAAAGTCCTGTGGAGCATTTGATAAAAATGTTCTAATAAAGCACCTTCAACCCCAAGAATTTGTTTACTTTATACCACAGGCTTCTTTGTGCTATCATCAGTGAGGCATCTCAGTATTAAAATAAAACTTGTGATTTACTAGTTGTGCTCATTGTTTACACGTTTTGTGCAAGACTAGATTATGATCAGCAGTGAATGTTTCATATCTGGCTCTGCAGATGAAAAAAGTCAGACCCTTCTTTGCGTTGCACACACGATTGGCTGATGTGGTTATCTTTCTTTCTTTCTTTCTTTTTTTTTTTTTTGGTTCTTCATTCTCTGAGTTATAAAGAGTCAGAAGTCAAATGCTTTTGGGTGATTTACTGTTTGAAACCGGATGGACTGAACCACAAGAGGGGAAGCATTTACTTGTTCTTTGGCGATGGAGACAAGTTAGTATATGGTGTTCTTACTTTAAAGGTGTTTATATAGAAAAGCCAGATTTGATTCCCTCTGCGTAGCATATTGTAAACGGACTACAGTGTTTGTGTTTTCAGTGTAATTTATGTGTTGATTCCTACACAGAAGAGAACTTGGGGGGGCACAAGTAGGAACTTGAAGAAAAGTCGCATAGTAGACTTGTTAAGAGAGATCACACATTTTCTACTTCATGCTTTTGTTGCATGTTTGTATCAATATCGCACCGCCTGCAGTGTAAGCATAAATAAATCCGGGCTAACTTGTTTGACAGTTGGTACAACCTGATAATTGGGTCACAATGAAAGCAAAAGTTTGAAATTCTTCTCCTTTATAGCTGTCAGCTCAGTTGATTCTTGACTAGGTTTTCAATAAAGGTGGATTATGTTGTTGTTTTTATAGCATTGCACTGCAGCATGCTTTAACCTGCTTAGAAAAGACTTGTGTTTCTGTCTTCCAGCAAAATCTTAAGGGTGTGTGTAGTCAGAGGGTCAGACTTTTTCCACGATGCTGGCTCTGTCCAGATGTTCCACAGCTTTGAGCTGGAGATTTGCCCTGCACTGCTCTGCCCTCTCGGTGGGGGGGTCTACCCCAGGCAGCAAGCCCTCCACCACAGCCAGGCCTCAGTATCTAAGAACCAAGACTGCCCTGTTTCACCAAAGTAAAGCCAAAGCCAATCCTGATTCAGGCAAGGACATATTTGACTGCTGCCTACACAGTTAGCCAGTCTCTGTCACAACCCAAACTTCAGGTTTGTTCACCTGTGCATGGCGACTCTTTCTTTTCCACTTACCTTATGCTGGAATGACTGAGTTTTCAAGACCCTGAGAAGTGTTACAAAAACAAACAAGTTAAATTAGTCATTTAATAACTTGATTATCGTCAGAGTGGAGTTACATACCCAGAGTTTGAGTTTCTGTTAATGACAGTTAACAGTCAGTAAACTGTGGGTTCTGATAGACTGATAGTTAATTTATAAGCCTGTTCTCAGGAAACTGAATTACTTCTCTGTGACAGGAGACTGATTTGCAGTAATCTTTAGACAAAAAACAAACAAACCATATTTTAAAAATTTCAGCTCTGGGAAGTGATGGATTTTTAAAAAATCTCTCACCAGAATAATTAAAACATTAAAGTAACTTGTTAGTTGCAGCCTGACATTATGCTGCAGTATTTTCTAAAAGAATATGCAAGAGAAAACACAAACTCTGTGGTTAGCTGTGTTTTATTAAGAAACACATCTGCTGAAGTCAAAATCTGCTTGTGCATCGTTGTGTGTGAGGTATTTAATCACATGTGTGAGATTTAGATAAGAGTACAGTGGCATAAACAAAACCATACTTGCAGACTGCATTCGGCACCAGATTAAAATAAAATGGGCATGTTGGGTCTTGCTGGTCTCACCAGGGAGACTGCTCCTTTTTTGAAAGATAAAATCAAGATGTGATAATCTGCACATCTAACAGTCACCAGTAGGTTTCCCCAACCTTATAAACAGTACATTTGCATAATGACCAAAACTAACACCACTGAGTAACAATGGGCCATGAGGTCAGGCACGGTCAGGTCAAACTGACCTCACTGTTGTTACTCAGTGGTGCTAGTTTCGGTCATTATGCTGATTGTACTGATGTACAGTCAGCTGAGACTGATGAAGTCACTTGGATAAGTGATGAAAAATTTCTCCCACTGAAAACGCTACGTCCAGATGAACAGATTCAGCTTTCTGGGATTTCTTTTCCTGGATTACTGAGCATGCATCAAGAGTCACCAGTAGCACTGTGAAAGAAAACCATGTAACAGTTTCCCTTATTCTTATGTAGGAGCTGTGACACAGTCGTCTCAACATGCTTTTGCCTTCTTGTGTTGCAGTTTTGTCCTCTGGGTCCGGGCTAGAGGAGCAGCTCTTTGAAATGGGGATGTGGGCTCTGGGTCTGGGCGCTGTCGGAGCTGCCCTAACCGGGATCTTCCTGGCCAACACTGATCTGTGTCTTCCTAAAGCTGCCAATGCAACGCTGCAATACCTTGAAGATGCTGACCTGCACTCCACCACGGGTGGTAAGAAAACTTTCTGATACAGTACAATATTGTAATCCACCTGTACAACAGCAGCTGTTATTAAGGCTATTAAAAGGAAATGTAATGTTGCATCAGCACTAGAATCCGCTACGTGTGGTTTTCTTTCCTCTTACATGTTTGCATGCATTATATATGCAGTGAATGAGGTTTTGTGTAGTATTTGAAGTAAAGCTGCTTTCTAGAATCTGCTGGTAGATTAGATCACTGTAAACCGCTGAAGGTCGACTTTCTCTGCTGTGCTTAACGAGAATATTCATAGAGATGTTCCATGTGACCGTGAACATTTTGTTTTCTCTATTCTCTATCTTGGAAACTGTATTACATTCTTGCAACTCTGGCATTCATAATCTTTGTGACTTGCATTTTATTGCTAATGTGTGAGGTTGGTGATTTGATTTAGAAACAGTTTAATGTGGTTTTGTCTGCAGATGACAAGGTCATCAAAGCAAAGAGCCTGTGGGAGAAGAATGGGGCTGTGGTCATGGCTGTAAGAAGACCTGGATGATTTTTGTGCAGAGAGGTGATGCCAAAAAGTTTCAGTGAATGAGAATATTGTCTGTTCCACTCAACTCTGAGTGTATGTGATGTGATTTTTTTAAAATTTATTTTTCCCCCCAATCTTGGTATGATTTCGTCTCGCTGCAGGAAGCCTCTGAGCTGTCCTCTCTGAAGCCCCAGCTGGAAGAGCTCGGGGTCCCTCTGGTTGCTGTTGTGAAAGAGAACATCGGCACTGAGATCCAGGACTTCAGACCGCACTTTGCTGGGGAAATCTATGTAGATGAAAAGGTTAGCAGCTGTAGATAACAAGCAGGCATGTTCAGAAAAATTCTGAGAATAATCTGAGAGCTCCTGGCTGAGCTGAAAAACCTTTAGCATAGAGTTCCAGTTTAACTGAGGATTTATGCTTCGGTGGGAAATCTACACCGTAGCTACGTGGTAACTGTAAACCCCTCTGAAACCCTATGGCGTAACCTGACATGCACCTCCCTAGAAATGTAACTACACGTCGGGTCGATGCAGCCCACAACTGTTGTGACTGGTTTGTTCAGTGCTGTCGATTCCTCCTGTGCATTTCCGCCTACTTTTTCGCCACAGTTTTTAAATTTATCAGTGAGAGAAAAACAATCACTGCCTCAATATAAGAAAAAATAATCATAGCATCAATATAAGGACTCACAAATGTCAGCAAATTCCTGGAGGGAGACTGCTGAAACTATCGTAATTGATGTGAGGGAATGTACAAAAAAGTAGAAAAACTTAAGGGACAAATATTATTGCTGCTTTA
>VUQS01031469.1:0-25479 GCA_015108495.1 Heterochromis multidens | reverse complement strand
AGACATAAAAACAAAAAAAAAAAAAACAGAAGGAGAAAAAAAAAAAAAAAAAAAAAAAAAAAGAAGCTATAGATCACGTTCTGTGTATGTTCTGTGGGACTCGTTTGAAGTTCCACCACAGATGCAGTGCCTACAGTGATAAAATACTGGAAATAACAACGCGTGCCTGACAAAACATGGAAGTTCAGAAGCATTCTTTGATATTTTTGTTCACTTGCAGCATAGTGCATATCATTCTAGTGTTGTTTATTAAACATATGAGCAGAAAATGCAAACGTCTGGGTTGTAATTTCATCCAAAATATGAATAAAATCGTTTAAACACAGTCAAATCGCTCACATGAAGCTGAGAATTTAAAAAAAACAGAGCTTCTAAGCGGCTTGTGAAAGCAGCGCCGTGCGAGAGGCGGTGTTTGTCGTGAACGACTCCTGGGCGTGGAAGGAAGGCAACGTAGGATTGGCTAAAAGCTGAAGGGCTACAGGAGGTGGGCACTTCCAAGAAGTCCTTACTTTGTCTTTACCTTAATCTTGCTGGAGCAGAGCCCTGGCATCTGTGTGGACTATGTGAAATTTGCATTTTAAAAAAAGTAGTTTAAACAACAATTCTACCTTTGCAGTGATTTTTGTTACTCTAATGTGACGAATTAAAAATGCATGTTAATCAACCAAAGTAAATTTATCGCTGATGTGATTTTTACGCACAGCTGAAGGATCTGAAACACTGCACCATGCTCATAATTCCCAAAAAGGTGCCAGCAGTCCTACATCCTGAAAGGTGAGGACCTATGTAGCTTTACCAGGTTACCAGGGGAGCCAGTCATATTTAACATGTTTTATTACCAAGTCTTTAGTCTTTTTAACTACTGATTTCAGGTTTATAGACAAACAGGTTGTATAATTGTACTTTCTTGTAAAAACACCTGCAGATTTAGTTCTGGTTATGCCCAACTTTATTTTTTAATGATGACATAGAGAACACAGAACTCCACGTAGAAATTCTGGTGATGGAGATGACAGGTGGAGGATCCAGGGAGGTTTTCCTGTGAGGCTGCAGTGAAATCACTGCTGCGCTGAACAACCAGCAGCCTCTTCCACACTCCTCTCACCAGAACGTTTCTTAGTCCTGGTAAACCAACCTCTTTTCTTCTTGTCTGTGTTTCCTTTCTCTTTCTCTTCTACTTCTTTCTTTTGACTTTTCTTGTCTTGTTTTCCTTTTTTCTTTTTCTTGTTTGACTTGGTTTTGAAAAACTTGAATGTTCTTTTCTTTTTCTTTTGTTTTTCCTGCAGCTCATCGCTCTTCAGCCCTAATGTGTTCTTTTGGTCTTCATTCTCTGCTTGAATCTTTTCATACTTTTCCTTCAGTTTGTTAAACTTTTCCTCCACTTCTTTGCCTTTTTGTTCAAGCTCATCATATTTCTGCACATGCTTTTTCTGCTCCTCCTGGATGTCCCTGTTTCTGTTCTCCAGTTCTTTGTGCATCCCCACAAGTTCTTCATAGTTTTGCAGATGTTGCAGCTTCTCCTCAAACATTTCTGTGTTCCTCTTTTGCACTTCTTTATGCTTCTGCTTGAGCTTGGTATATTTTTCCTCCATTTTTTTCTTCTCTTCCTGCATTTCTTTATTTTTTTTCCTCCTTCTGTTCCAGGTCTTGACATTTCTCCTCCCGTTTTCGCACTTCTTCCAGATGTTTCTTCCTCTGATATTCCTGGTAGTCCTTGTGTATGCCTCTGACAGCTTTTCCTTCATGTCCTCCACTTCCAGCTGCTTCTGTTCTTCTAGTATTTTGTTTTCATGTTCCAACTTTTTATAGCTTTCCTCCAGTTGCTTGTATCTGGATTCCATTTCTTCTCTTTGAGCCACAAGCTCATCCTTATGGCAGAAATTCCTCCTCTCTGTCAGAAGCCCGTTTAGGCGATTTCTCAGCTGGTACGTGTTTTTTCGTTGATGACGGTTGTCCCTCTTGCAGTTCTCAAATGCTCTTCGGAGACCATTGTAGTCACCAGGGGGACAGCGCTGACCACACCAGTGAGGAGTCCCAGTAATGTGAACGTTTGACTGGCGTAAACACACTAAAGAACAGACGGAGCAGCCTGTAGCTCACTGTGACGAACATTTAAACATATGCAAATAGGCTGAAACGATTTCTATCACGTGACATCAATAAATCAGATTTTTCTTTTTTAAATCAGTTTAATTTTTTAATTTATTGATTTTTCCAGTATCAATAAAGTTTTAAATTCTCATCCATCAACATATTTGGGATCCTTCTTAATGAGTGTTTACATAAGGTGTCCAAGGCCTGCATTTCAAAGAACACTTAAATAAAGGTTTGCATTAGTCGCAATAATACAATACTAATAAAATAGCAAACAAAGGCTAAAGTAAGCACAGCACCAAAATTCTGTACTTTGTGTTTTTGCTTCTTCTTCTGTTGAAGCAAAAATGGGAATACAAGAACACTAAATATATTACATTAGATGCTGCGATCTAAATGACATTCAGCTAAAATCCAAACTTACAAGAATGAAAAAGACCCATAAAGATTAACTGCAGAAGCTGAATATAATTGGACTCAGAGACCAGAAACAGTTTACCAGTTTATTTATGGAAAACTCAAAGTCACCGAATCGGGACTTCTGGACAGGTGAGAGAGCAGATAAATAGTTTCCTTACATGAGCTCTCCTTCTCCACACTTTTCTCTTCCCATCATTCTGGTACGAGTTAATCTTGGTTTCATACTTCCAAAGAATCTTTTTCTGAACTGTGCGGGCTCTTTTAGGTGTTTTCTGATAAAGGCTAACTTGGCCTTCTTGTTCTTGAGTGTAACCATTGGCTTGCACATTGTGGTAAACCTTCTGAATTTCCATTCAGGTGCCTTTTGATCGTAGACTTTGACAATGATACGCCAGCATCTTGACTTAGTTAGATGTTGTGAAGCTGTTTTTCTTAAGTTTAAAGTTTTTCCTTTTCTTCTAGGTTTAAATATAAACTTTAATGCCCCCTGGACTGAGCAGAGGAGACTGACTCATTTGCAGCTCTCATTTCAAGTCAGAGTTTTTTAAATGATAACGTAATCCAGTCAGTTTTTACATTTTGCAGTCAGTCAGCAGAACATCAGAAAAAGCATCCGCAGAAATGTATTATTGATTGTGAACGTAGAACTACTACTTTGGAAATAAGGATTTTGATATGAAGCCTGGAAACATATTGAACGTTAATAGGTATCCTGTATCATTACAGTATAGCATTTCTAACGAACCAAACTGTATACAAATTGGTTGAAAATTCAGAGAGCTATGATGACTTTTAATTGTATATAGACACCTGCCTCCATATGGCGGCCTCGTTGACGCATTTTCCCAGTGCACAGCAGCAACCAGTGCGGCATCTACGTGTTTATGTAAGCCTATCTGTGCTGTATGTGTGCGAACAGTGTACATATAAAAATGCAGGACTCATAATACCAAATAAGAAATTATTAACCTTTAATAATTTACCTTATTTTTTTTTAAAATTCAGTATTGTGCAGTAATTTTATTTTATTTTTTTAAGCTATTTCTCTTTTTATGGCCTGCTGTGTTTGGTTTGGCTGTATTTATAATATCTTAAAAGTGATTCTGTTATAAAAGTAAAAAAAAAATAAAATAAAAAAAATAAGTTCAGCTAAAGTAACACTATGATGTATAAGATAAGTGACAACTTTTATCTTTTGGAAGTCATGTTAACAATATTTACAACAGTCATTCTCCTACAAAGCTGCTTTTCACCGTCATTGCTCCTGTGTGTTGACCTGGAGACCCAGATGGATGTGACTAAACTGGCCACCGGGTGGGGTTGTTTACCCATCTTAACGGCGTGGTGGAGGGGCACGCAGCCGGATCCTCTGCTCAGTTTTTTCCGCCTTCATCTCTCTCCAGCTCTACCGAAAACTCTAAACTCCAGTAACACATTCATAACAAAGTTTGCCCGAAGACACGCTGCAGCAGAGTTGAGTGAGTGTTACTGTACTGTTTGAGCAATCAGTCTATTTAATCATCTCCAGCCCAGCGCTAATGGCTGCACAGCTGCGGGAGGGGGGGGCTTATGTAAAAGGCTTACACCTCTTAAGACAATAATGGTCACCCGGAGAACAAATGAGGTGGCATTAACGCTCCGGAGGTGTCCGTTAATGCGTCAGTGAGGCAACCAGCTCATTCCGAGCTCATCCGGCGCAACATGGACACGGCAGGTAATGCTGTCATTCTTATTCACTTCATTTTGAACTCAGCAAGTTGAAGATATCAGCAGGAAAAAGTTTAGACTGAAGTCCACCTATAATTATGTCTCCCTGCGCTAACTGTCCTTCATATAATTTACTGCCAAATTAGGCCTCTTGATTATGCGCCTGTTTTCCGAGTCGCTATCCATGGTGCTGATTAATAGAAAACCAGTGAGACAGAGATATTTCATTTGCTGTTGACCGTGTTTTATTCTTTGCAAGATCACAGGTCAATACTGCATCAGAATTAAAGGATTTCATTATCTATTCTGCAGCTCTGAGGCCACATTACTCATCACAACATATTCTTCTCACAACAGGTATCCATTTAATTAAACATGACCAGAGGGGAATCACCATGCACTGCTGACTTCTCTGCAGGACTCTATAGTTTCAAAGGGTGCAGAGGACACTGTTAGATCACACCAACATCTTTAACTTACAAAAATAGGATTATATCTTGGTGTGAGAAAATCCCACTCTTCAGTGAGGGAGCTTTTCTTTTTTGTCATCTTTTCTGTTTGAGTATGTGTGATGGTGACTTAGCTGTGTGGCTTCAGCTGAAGTCTGAGTTTTTTTTTTTAATGTGTTTTCCCTTTTTTTAAGCTTTATTTATTGACTGAAACGGATTTCAGTTGAGATTAGGGATGCTATGCAGCTTTGTAAGTTGCCTCCTCCAGCGGGGTCCAGTTTGGACAAGCAGGTGCTAAAAAGTCCAATTTACAAGGTACTTGTACCTCACTGCCTTTCCCCAAATCCCTGGTTCCAGCTCTTCCATTCAGACCTGGGACTCCAGATATCCTCCTGCCTGGATGACTGAGGGAAGAGTTTTCAGACACATACTATGGCTGACTCCTTTCAAACTCCAGCCTGGAGGGAGATGACAAATGGAGGGGGGCACCCCCACTTCAGAGGTCAGAATGGGGGTTCCCACAGCACCACACGCTACATGGTGAAGAAGCAGCGCCACAGACACAGGTCCTCCTCACCGATGGGAAGGGTCATTCTCATCAACGCACCTGTTGATGGTGAGATCTGGTCCCAGTAACAGTCCTCTGTTACTATGGTAGTACACAAAGCCAGTGGCTGCAAAGGTGTATTCAGGACAATCAGTTTAGATGTAAATTTAGATCAGACCAAGCTGATATGTAATATACTGTGGACAAAGTTAAACTTATCCATTCGTCAGCTGAAAGTGAATGACAACTGACTTGCCATAACTGTTCTAGTCAATCGCTTTTCTCATTTTTTTAAGCAAAAATATGAATTATTCAAGTATCTAAAATGTAAATATTTGCTGATCTTCTTCATTTTCTGTGATCATGAACTGGATATCTGTGCAGAAGGCTTTGTTCATTGTAGATGAGACAAAAAAGTAAGAAGAAGATGCTACTTTTGTCTTTGGGAGCTTCTGACATTTTAAAGACTAATCAGCCAATAATGAACTGAGAAAACACCAGGCAGAGGAATCAACACAAAGGTTAATGATTAGTTGCATCCATAGTAGATACCACCCAAGTTGTGCAAGGTTGCTTTCAAAGATAAAGCTACATAAATGTTTTCTGTTTGTCATTTAACTTCATTATAGTCTGTCTAGGGTCTGACTTGTGACCTGAGAAAGTTCATAAGAAGGCAGCCTCTGCTTTAGGGGTAATGAATATTTCTAGGTTTGACGATTTCTACTAAGTCAATTGGTATTAAATATTAGAAAATTTATTTTATTGTTTATCATTTATCATATGTTTATTTATCATATATTTTTTGTAAATTATTTGTTTTCCATCAGCTTTGAATTTCCAAACCATATTTTGTTGTGACTACCCCAGTCCTTGTCAATAGTTGTCTGTCACACTGCGCAGACTTTGTGGCGGGTACATGTCGGTGTTTTTTGTGTTTTGTGTTTTTGCAGGAGGGGATGACAGTGAAGACATTCATACAGTGACAGTAGATAAGAGCCCAGACGGGCGTCTGGGTTTCAGTGTCCGTGGGGGCTCTGAACATGGACTCGGCATATTTGTCAGCAAGGTGGAGGATGACAGCCCTGCAGGTTAGGAGGAAGTGTGTGTGTATTTTATCAGTCTGTGTACGTGAATGTGTTTTGTTCATGGTTATGACAAGCTTATTTTTCAGTGTGTGGGAATGTGGTATTCTGGTTTATCATGCTGACTTCTTCCTGTGTCTGCAGCGCAGGCTGGGCTGACTGTGGGTGATAAGCTGGTGGAGGTGAATGGGGTCAGCCTGGAGAGCATCACCATGAGCAGCGCTGTGAAGGTCCTGACAGGAAACAACAGGCTGAGGATGGTGGTGAGACGCGTGGGCAAGATCCCCGGCATCCGCTACTCTAAGGAGAAGACCACATGGTGAGGCCAGACAGCAGGGCTGGAAACTGCCAAGAAATCCTACATCTATTGTAAAATATTTACTTCTAATAACTGTGTTTTTTGATAATGTACTTATTGTGGGATATGTTAGAGACTACAGCTTTAGTACTGCTACTTTAGTACAGCTTTAGTACTGCTGTCACTGACCTTTGTGTGGCTCACACAAAGGTCAGTGACAAAACTACACTAAACAAGAGCCTTATTTTGTGTAGTAGCTCACACTGGTTATCTTTCTTTTGGGATATACTGTATCTTGGTTTCATGTGGCAGCAGTGGATGGATTACTGCTGTGACCTTTATGGCTATTTGATTAACTGATACCGACAGGCCTGACTTCAGTGGACATAGGGAAAGCAGTGCATGTGAATGTTTTCATGTGTGCATATACAGCATGTCCCCTTTTGTGTGTGTGTATTTGTGTGTGTGCAGGGTGGATCTGATTCACCGGCGGATGGTGGTGGAGGAGAGCGGTCGTACCCCATCAGAGGCCAGTTCAGACAGCGCTCTCCGCAGGATCATACATCTCTTCACCACATCAGACGATTATTGTCTGGGTTTCAACATCAGAGGAGGAAAAGAGTTTGGACTGGGAATCTATGTGTCTAAGTATGAACAAAAACACTGAGATTGAAACAAATTGTTTTTTAGCATCAGATTAATCAAATTATTCCCTTTTGTAAACTCATTTGGGCAGCAGGGTGGTCAGGTTGGTGCACTTGATGGAATCCAAGCTCACCCCACCCTGCTGAAATGTCCTTGAGCTAGAAAGATGTAGAGGCACCACACTAATTAAAGATGATATCATAATCTCATTTGCAATATTTGTGCTTGTCTTTGTATTAGATCAAAGCAAGGAGGTCTCAATTAAACATTTATGTAGTGTGCTTGTATCTTTAGTGTGAATAAGCCAGAATGAAAACATTTAAAACAACAAACACAACTTACAATAAGTGAGATAAAAATAACGAATGTATAATACACAAAAATACTTCATATCAAAGTGAAATGCAGACTAGAAAATGAAAAAAAAGGTTTTACTCCATAAGATTGATAAAAAGGCAGGTGGACCTTATATTCTATCTGCTCACATTTAAATTACATTTACATCTTCGGTGTTTGTTTGTGTGTCTTTGTACATTTTCTCATTAGGTTGGATCCAGGTGGGCTTGCAGAACAGCACGGCATCAAAATGGGCGATCAGATCCTTGCAGCCAACGGGGTGAGCTTTGATGACATCACCCACAGCAATGCGGTCGAGGTCTTGAAGAGCCACACCCACGTCATGTTGACCATCAGGGTGAGAGACAATTTTATAGATAATAAAGTTAGTCAAAGTCAAATGTAAAGCTGCACCAATCAGGGTTTTTATATTAACAATGTATCAGATGACTGCATGAGGGCACATTTTAGCCTCTTTAAACTTGTTCTAACTTTTACGACCTGTGATTTCAATGTTTTGGCTCCTTTTAACTACTCCCATCATCCCTGTTTTCAGCAAAAAAGTTAAACCAGCTCCACCTTCCCAGCATTAGACAGCACACACACAGAGTGAGTGACTAGAGTAGAGAATGTAACAACCAAAGAGCCAAATATATCCCCGTGCGTTAAAGGAAAACAAAAAAAAAAGAGCTAAAAAGAGAGTACATATTGGGCATTGCTTCATCTTTTGGACATAAACATGCCTCATATTGAATGCTGAGGTTTCTTTATGTCTACTGGGTGTGTACATGAGCAGCAATTTGCCAAACCACAAAACTAAAAACCTATGTCAGAGCTGTGTTTAGAGCTTGGTTCTTTCAAATGAGGTTGAAGTTTGATTTCAGAAAGTTCTTTGTTTGTAGTGGAGTGTTAATTTGCTTCATTTTAAACTTAACAGTTGATTGGAGCTTTGAGTGCTGACACAATAATAAATGTTAGCATGTAAACAACACCAGCTCTTCTCAATGAGCCTGCACAGCAGACCAGACAGTTGGCTTACAGCCCTCAGATTCCTTATGTGTGCCTGGGTATGTGTGCAAGGCCGTGGCACTTAACCTGTGTCATTTCTGGATAAAGGCACTGTGTGTAGATGTGTATGAATCGGCGTATGTGTGTTGTGCGGTGTGCTCTCAGCTCGCTAACATTACTGCGTGCTCATTTTACTCCTCTGATCTCAGGTTCCACGTGTGAAAAACAGCCAGGGACGATGTTCATTATTCAAAGGCAGGCGAGGATCAGGTTATAATCAACCGAAAGCCTAAATTTATGCCTTCCTCCTGTCCTGTATGGATGGATCACACACATAGTTGAGCAAGGTTTTGTTATTTAACTCCCTCACACCTGGGCTTTTGCAGAAAAAAGTGCAAGATTGTTGATGATACAGTTCCTTAAAAAAAAAAATTTGTTATAAAACTGAATTGAATTGAACTTGCTATTGATCCTCATGTTAACACTGTTATTGTGAGCATGTTGCTGTAGACTCTTATTAAACAGTTCAGCAGCTGCAGATTGTGAAAACAATGTGGCTCACAAGTAACTGAAAACTATAGGAAAAAATGAAAATGAACAAATCTTGGCTCTTTTTTTTATTAGCCTCACTGATAATCAATAAAGTCTAAAGTGTCTACTTCATAGTCATCATGTTGACTGTTTACTGTTCTTGCTGAACATTTAGTATTTTTGATCTTCAACAGGAAGCTGGCAGATACCCCGCATACAAGGAGATGGTGGCAGAATACGGCTGGCTCGACAAGTGTATGTTGATTGTTTTTACAGCACCCAGAAAATGTTTAACACGGGTTTTACAAGAGATAATGAACGGGAGTGTGAGAAATGCTACCTTGACTAAACAAAATCAATAGAGTTTATCTGGTTTTCAAAGCTACATGGTGGAGTCTCCTTGCAAACCTTTAAAAATAAGTGGGATACTGCCCTTGTGTAGCCTGCTTGAACTAAAATGCTGTCATTCAGTTTCTTAACAGGACTCCAGTTCCTTGTTTTTCATTTTGATACGAGCCCATCTGAACACAGCTAGGGATTAATTCAGTGTACTCAAAGGCAGCTCAGTCATCTGGAACAGAGCATGACCTGACATCTGTCGAGATGTCAAGATGCAGAGTCACTTTGGAGTTTCATTAGGGAAAAAAAGAAGTCCTGCTTTATTTTCTTTATTTCTTTCAAAAGCTTACAGGATTATAGGGATATGAGGACACACAGGTTTTCATTCAAACAAAGCAGAAATTAAAATAAGGAAATTAAGCTTTCTGTAAAAACTTTATCCATAGTGTATTCTAGCATGTATCTTGCTGTCACATATAGTAGCTGTAAACACACACTAATCCCTTGTAATTTTATGGATTGTGCTCTACAGTAGCCAATGGAGGCCCTCCACCGTCATCACAGGGTTCAGACTCCAACTCTTCTGCCTCATCATTGTCCTCCAGCACCCCTCTCAGTTCCCTCAGTGGTCTCTCCCAGGTGCTTTTCCCTCCTGTCTTTGGCTCAGAGATGGTAGACATTGGCATCTCCACCCTGGACCACTCCCGACGTCCAAGCAGCACTGAGCGAACTGCTGATTCTGCCATACAGACTGAACCCCAATCTCCAAGCTACCAGGATCACCTGTTGCCTAATGGGTCCCACCCCGACAGGCTGGCCACCACAGAAACCAGCCGGACTGTAGGTGCCACAGTGGTGCTGAAGGACACAGTCATACGTGGGAAAGGAGAAGGGCCAAGGGAGCTGGGAGGAGCTGGAGAAGGAGGACGGGGACGGGTGAAAACACTGTCATCAGGGGACCAGGAAGTTGAGAAACACTCACCTAAGACAGCAGCACTGATGGCCCTCAGCAGACCGCGGAAGCCAATCAGTCGTTCCCAGAGCCACATCACAGTGTCAGGTGAGATCTGCAGGCTCATTGGGGTTGTTAGACTAGGGGACCTGGGGATGCAAGGTGGTTCTCTGGGTGTATTATTAACAATTTGTACAGGACGGAAAACTGTCAAGTTTTTTCCAGCCTATTGAGGACATTTTTCAGTCACAATGTAAGTGTCTACAATTAAGACTGGTGCTCATTGTGAAAAACAAAACAAACAAACAAACCATTTTTACATTTATTTATTAACTTTAGCAGCAGCGGTTAAACCAAGAAGCTTTCGGTATTCTGGTGGTGAGTGTACAGCAGATTAGTGCATAGTTTATTTATGTGAGGGAGGTGTAAGCAGAAAGGTCACGTTTTATATCACATCAAGGGTCGTGAGCAAAAATATAAATAAAGATTTAGGCATAAACTAAATACTGTATATGTACAACACTCATTGCCATTTCTGTACTGCTTAAACATCACTAGTGTGCTTTGCCAAATCACAACAACAGTGGCCTCAAGGCACTTTATATTGTAAGGTAAAGACTCCAACAATCAGACGACCCCCTATGAGCAAGCACTTGGTGACAGTGGGAAGGAAAAACTCCCTTTTAACAGGAAGAAACCTCCGGCAGAACCAGGCTCAGGGAGGGGCAGCCATCCGCCGCAACCGGTTTGGGGTGAGGGGAGAAAGACATGCTGTGGAAGAGAGCCAGAGATTAATAACAACTCATCCATGATGCGAATCTCCTGTTTCACCACATCCCAAAGGTGCTCCATTGGATTGAGATCTGGTGGCTGTGGAGGCCATTTGAGTACAATGAACTCACTGTCATGTTCAAGAAAGCAGTTTGAGATGATTTGATCTTTGGCATGTTATCCTGCTGGAAGCAGCCATCAGAGGATGGGTACACTGTGATCATAAAGAGATGGACATGGTTAGCAACAGTACTGAGGTGGGCTGTGGCATTTAAACAATGCTTGATTGGTACCACAGGACCCAAAGTGTGCCAAGAAAATATCCCCCACACCACCACTAGCAGTCTGAACTGTTAATACAAATGGTAAATGGACTGATATAGTGCTTTTCTACTCTAACTGAGCACTCAAAGTGCTTTTACTACAAACCTAATTCACCTAATCACACACACACATTCATACAAGCGCTTTTTTTTTTTTTATACCTAAGCGCCTTGTCTAACATTCACACATACACCCACACAACTCTGGGTTCAGTATCTTGCCCGAGGGTACTTCGACATGCAGACTGGACCAACCATCCGATTGGTAGACGACCCGCTATACCTCCTGAGCCACAGCCTCCACATGTAGGCGGGATGGATCCATGCTTTCCGGTTGTTTATGTCAAATTCTGATCCTACCATCCAAATATTGCAGCAGAAATCAAGACTCATCAGACCAGACAATATTTTAACAATCTTCTATTGTCCAATTTTAGTGAACCTAGTTGAACTGTAGCCTCAGTTTCCTGTTCTTAGTTCACAGGAGTGGCACCTGGTGTGGTCTTCTGCTGCTGTAGCCCATCTGCTTTAAGGTTCGAAATGTTGTGCATTCAGAGATGCTCTTCTACATACCTAATAAACTGAAGTGATTGTATCTGTCTGTTCATCTGACCCTGGACATATTTTGTCAACAGGACACCATGACACCATGAAATATCCAGTTACAAAAATTTACAGCCATGTACCTGAGATCAAAATAAAGAATGACCCTGACAATAAGTGCAGTCCAAACCATAAGTACTGAATACTCATGTAATAATGCAGTAATTTATAATGAGTACTCACTGATCAAAATACAGTCGAAATACTAATGTTGTGATGCAATGTGGCTGGTTTTATCCCATCAAAAGATGTTGTTTAGTCCTAAAGACTAAAAAGATATTTTAATCTTAAAAGTTTTACCAAACAATTTTGCCACTTGTGGGGCTACAGTGTTGGTATTATCCACCTCAGTTAAGAAATCAGTCTTTTCAGAATTAGTAGTAAAGGGATAATCAGACAATGAGCTGATGTTTGTGACAGTTCACTGCTTCCAGTTCACTGCTGCAGAACACACATCATTTAAATGACCCCTTATCCCTTTATCACTCCAGAAAGTATACAAGAGCATTCAGACTCTTCACGGCTGATTTAAGCTCCATACACAATTTGTCTATGAGCACAAGGTTGCCACAGACTCGTGATTAATCACTGCCCTTTACTCTCACTTGTTGTACCTCTGTGAGAAATGAATAAGAACAAGCATATGGAGAAATATCTATCCAAGCCTTGGTGGGGCTGTTGAGTTATTAGCCTTTCCTTTTCAATTTCTCTAGCTCACTCGTAGCTTCAGAACCTGGCGGGGGCTGGGGCAAAGCTTAGGGCTGATAGGACATTTGTTATGTAAGTGGGAGCACTTCGCTGTAGTGCTTCTAATAGATGGGGGTGTGTTCAGGTTGGTGTGGTTGCAATTCATCAGTGATACTGTGTTGCTTTCCACAGTGTCAGATTTACTGCAGTGAAAAGAGGAGCTGACTGGAAGAGAAATGAAAAGTCTGTGCTCATAAAGGAGAGTGTGTGTTAAGCATTGAACAGAACAAGAGCTAATGAATTATGTTTTCAACACTGAACACAGATATGCAGAATGTCATACTCTTGCTGTGGCTCAGCCAATTTTGAACAAGACATATCTGCAGCAAAGATGACATGTCACTGCCTGCTATTGATTCTGTCTTTTTAGTTCAGTAAGTACAGTGTGTGTGTTTATGTAGAAAGAGTGTTTTGTCTGCTTTGTTCCACCTTTAGAGGAGAGACAGAAGAAGAAAAGGCAACACAGGGAGAAAAGCTCAGAAGAGGGTAAAACCAGCCTGAAGCGCTCCAAAACCTTTGTCAACCTGTTATTTAAGAAAGACCGTAAAGAGAGGAGTCGCTCCAAGTCACCGTCTCACCATGCTGACAAAGGTGAGAGAGTGGTCACAGGGCATGGGTTTTCTTTCATACTGTATCCTGCAAAGTGAAATATTGTTTCAGGTTTTGAACAAATTGTATGAAATGACTCAGAGATCATAAATTGGACTAATCATAATACACAGTGTCCCATTTTTAAGTTTATGTGCAGTCCATTTTTTCTGAATATTCACAAGTTTGAATCATTTCTGGCTACGAGCCTATTTACCACTCTAAGATGGCAGACAATCTGGCGGAGACTTGGTGTTGAGCTGCCCCTTAAATACCAGCCACTGGTGAGGTCAATGAACCACAGGTGTGCTCGCTGAGCAGCGGGAACCCACGTTCCGCCCCAAAGCAGCCGCTGCCTGTCCAACTCATCCTGGACCAGACAGAGAGAAATGACCCAAACACAACAACCCAGTGCCGTACTATGACAGAGCTATAATACAGAATGCAAATGTCAAATCATCCATAGTTGTGAGATGGCTCAGTTTGGGGTAATAAGTAAGAGTCTGAGACCTTTTGCAAGGTGGTCGTTTATGTTTAGCGATTTATTCATTTCTAATGTTGTAAAGCATGGTAAGAGTGAAATATTCATGATGATGATCTCAAGTTAATTGGATGGAAATAGGGTCTTGGTTTATGTGTTGTAGAAAACCTAGTTACAAATCGTGTTTTGTAAAAACCAGAAATATTGTTGACCTGTGTTAGAGGCAGAAATGTAACCAAAAGTCAAAGAGCTTAACTTAAAATGCACTGATCAATTTACCTAACTGGAAGAGTTTTAAATGCCATCAGGATGTTTTCTTCTTTGCACATTATTTCTTTTTATCACCATAATTCTTTAGATAAGGAGCGGGGTTGCCCATTCCAGCTCTTGACCTCCCCGAGAGAATCCCGAGCTGGCAGCCCACTGCCCCGACTTGAGATCCTGCAGCACGTGGAGGACATGGCAACGAAACTACTCAGTCAGGATGAGGTGGCTGCTGTGATGAGACACTGTCGGCGAGTGAGTTTCTAAGCTGAAATTACGATCTCTCACACCGCAGAGGCACGCTGCTGTGAGAGTGCAGTGAGTCACTGAGTATAGTGATAGCTAGATGATCGGGATCAAACATTAGCTGTCATTTGATTCTTTCTCCGTCCATCTTAACTTTAAAATATTCAGCTCCTTGGCTTGCCCTTTGCCTCACTTCATAGTCTTCTTAGGGCACAGTGTGTTTAACCTGTAATTACACAGCAAAGACCGAAAACAGTAGCGTATAGGAAGCAGGTAAATATTTAACGTGCTGTACATCATATCAGAAGACAACCCAACTCTCAGTTACTCAAATGACTGACTTTCAAATAAGTTCAATTCAGGTTTATTTATATAGCGCCAATTCACAACAACAGCCACCTCAAGGTTTATACTGGAAGGTAAAGACCCTACAGTATTGGAGAAAACCACAACAATCAAGCGACCCCCTATGAGCAAGCTCTTTGCGACGGTGGGAAGGGAAAACTCCCTTTCAAGAGGAAGAAACCTCTGGCACCCATCTAACACGAATTGCTGGGGGTGAGGGGAAAGAGAGAAGAAAAGAAAAAAGAGAGCATAGGGAAACAGGACAAAACACAGACTAAGGGAGAGAGAAGACAACATGTAATGACATGCTGCAGTGGTATAAACATGTGGGGAGTGAACAAAAAAAAGTGAGGGGAGAAGAATTGCTCATTTCATCACATGAAGTCCTGCAGCAGTCTGAGCCTATAGCATCATGACTAAGTGATGGTTCAGGGTCACCTGATCCAGCCTTAACTACAAGTTTTATCAAAAAGGAACATTTTTTAGCCTAATTTTAGTCAACGTGTTAGTCAATGTGCAACGCTCTAAAAACAACAGATCCAGCATTTCCCATACTCCTTAATCCATAATATCTTTTATGACAAACCTGTCTTTTGCTGTAAATGCGTATCTTGACGCATTGCACCCTCAGTTCATGAAGCAAACTTTTCCTGCACAAGCTGAAATGTTTTCAAACTTTTAAAAACTCCTCCCAGAGCCATAGATGACATTATATAACTATTTTATAATCATAAGAAGTGGTCCTTGTCATGAATAAAATTACATTCATATGCCAAATTATCAGTGTAGATGTGTAGCTGGTTCTTTTTGTTTGCCTCCTATAATTTGTGCACCAATCAAATCTTTCCTATAGTTTTTGTCTGACCCTGTGATTGAGGACTTGGTGCGTCCCCTTCTGGCAATCTTGGACAGGCCAGAGAAACTGCTGCTTCTCAGAGAAATAAGGTGAGATAAACACGGCATAATACTGCTTTATGTGTTTACATACTGTATGAGCTTTATGTCCACTGCATATCCGCCGTATATCCACTGCAGAATGCTGATACCAACAACTGAGTTGGGTCGCTTTGACAGCATGGTCATGCCTTTTGAGCTGGAGGCGTACAATATTCTCAAGAGTCGCTCATGTAAGCATAGGATTCACCTGACATCACTTCCCTAATTTTTTTGTTTATTCATTCAGTTTAACAAGATTGCACATTGAGCTGTGACAGAATGAAAAACAGTGAGATTAAAAAAAATAGAAATCTTTCTTTTTAGCGCGTTCCCCAGCTCTGCGTTCTCCTCGTAGTGGAACTCCTCGCCGTCACCTCATCACCCCAATCCCAGGTACATTGGCTGTATCTCTTGCTCTCACACTCTCCTTATCTAGACCTAACCCCTTTCTTAAGGCTGTCTCTCTATCTGGTTGATGGCTTTTCTTGACATTCCTACAGGAATATGACATACACAGAGGCTCAAATCTCTCACCTTCTGTCTCTAGTTTTCTGCCACTTTATTCCTGCCTCATCTTATATTCATAGAGTCAAACTCAAACACCTCCACATGCAAACCATATCCTGTCTCTGGCACACATTCCCCACCCTCATATAAAACACACACACACACACACTGCCATTCACTGAACATCTCAGGTTTCCCGTGCCCGTACTGAAGAGGTTCGTTTTACATCTCTGTGGCCTACAGAAAGGACTGAGATGTGCTGTGTGACACTTCAACAATGTGAAGATGCTTTGAGCATTTACCTCATTCAAAAGTCAGTGAGACACAATCAGTACCACCTTACTTCAAACTGATTGCAGCCGTCTCACTTGCTGAGGTCACATGCCTGGGGTCAAAGGGTCAGTATTTTGAAAACAGAAAATATGTGACAGAAAGTCAATGAGGTGTCGTTGTTCTGCAGCTACAATGTCTGCTGCCAGCATAACTAACCTAAAAGAGAGCAGGAATTAAACTCACTACACTGATTCATCATAAGCTCTACAATACGCTTTGACTGAATGTTCACATCACTGCATTTAGAGTTTCTCTCTGAAAACAAACTTTCACTTCAACTTTCTTACTCCTGTAGGATTAAATCTAAATACATTATTTTTATGTTTGTACAGACTACAGGGGTGGATTTTATCTGCAGCCAGTCCGTGACACACTGCATGACCGTCGGTTAATCGAGGAGTTGGAGAAACTGCGTGTGTCCAGCCGACAGTCGGGCCATGTCTCACCATCCCGTGCCTTCACCCCTCTGTTGGATGTACCTGTGGACAACTATGTGTCCTCTGTGCGCTCCCGCTCCCCGAGCCCCTTGCCCACTCACAGCTTCCTCCTCACAGAATCACCGCACATCTCCAAACGTGGCCGTCAACCCCATCGATCCCCAAACAGAAGAGAGAATGGGGCATCGCGGTATGATGAGGTCTCTTTGTTGTCCGTGTCTGACCGAGGAGATGCAGCTTACGAACGAGGGCGGTCACCTGTGAGGAATGGCCATGGGAGAGCGAGGAGGGAGGGGAGTCCTGACAGTATATATGACAGACAAAGCAGGCAGGAGGGCTACACAGAGGTCAGCGTACATGTTCCCTCACAGCAGAGAGGTAGAACCTCTTTGGCTGAGGTATTTGAGCCCCAGAGGGAGAAGAGCCCGTCCACTGCCGGTGGGAGTGCTCAGCAAGTGAATGGACATTCACAAAATGGTCAAAAAGTGAAAAGAAGACCAACTCTACCACTCGAGGAGTGTGAAATCACCACTTTGACTATCTCCAAGGCCAAGCAGTCACTGGGTAAATAAAAAACACGTGTTGTGCCTTTTATTTAACTTTAAACTGAAATTTCAGGATTTGTTTTAATGCCAGCATCTAAAATAGTTTTTAATCTGGGAACGTATACATGCCGGTAAGTAGAATACAAACTGCTTAGTGACTCATGCTAAGCTGTCTGTTACATCACCAGTAGAGGTCAGGGCATCACTTACTGCTAAACTAAAATGCATTTAAAGGAGTTAACTGAAAAAGACCAAAAGGCATCTATACAGTGAAAGACTAGTTACAAAAGAGGAGTATGGTACTGTCAAGCACTCACCCAGTTATTATTTTTATTTTCCTGTGTTTACAGGTATTAGTATCTCTGGCGGTGTAGAGTCCAGAATCCAGCCCATGATAAAGATCGAGAAAATCTTCCCAGGCGGAGCTGCATCTACAAATGAGGCTCTGAAGGTCAGTGTCTAGCATACATATCAATATTTTACAAAAAACATAAACATAATTACATCCTTCCATGATAAATACTGAGAATGAACTTTCATAACAACCTGATTTTATAGTAAATCTGTTACCCTTCCTGGCTGTAGTGTATTGTGAGAAGTACCTGCCAGACCTCTGTCCTGAGGTTATGAGTTGTTGCTATGAAGTAATTGTGTCTATGACAGAGATGTGTGCAATGAAGAGTGGAGAGTAGATGAGAGCCATCTCAAGTAGCCCATCACCTCCATTATTGATGAGGTACACGGATGCTGTTCTGCTAATGTATTGGTAATATATTGCTTGCACAGTAACTTAACAGTCTTCTTGGCCTGGTTCACTGAAACACATATGCCACACACACATTCATTGACTATAGTTAATCACAGGCTAATTCTTAAAGCTCACTGGCATTAGAGACACTTGAAAAGAAGTGTTTGTGTGCAAAGTGGGCTTGAAAGATAGTTATACCTGCAATAGTAGGCTGCTAATCTGTACATGTGTTTGCTGGCCAATTTGCATGTTTCCTAGCTGCATGCTATCAGTTTACTACTATCTAGGTGTAATTCCTGATTAGACTGTCAAACATTTGGGGAATCCTGTATTTGCTCAGCATTTCAGATTTGAATTTCCCTCTTGTGGGCTCTCTGTGTACAGATACCTACATTTTCATTCATACAAACCCCACATGTACAGATGCATCTCAAAAAATTTGAATATGGTGGGAAAAGTTCAATATTTTCCATCAGTTATTTTAAAAAGTGAAAATTTAATATATTCTAGACTCATTGAATAATTAAACTACAATGTGTCAAGCATTTTACTGT
Organism: Heterochromis multidens; assembly: GCA_015108495.1. Classification (NCBI taxonomy): domain Eukaryota; kingdom Metazoa; phylum Chordata; class Actinopteri; order Cichliformes; family Cichlidae; genus Heterochromis; species Heterochromis multidens. The sequence goes on along the minus strand of VUQS01031469.1, from coordinate 6,643 downwards.
TTTACTTCTGATAATTACGGCCTACAGCTCAAAAAACAATAGAAAAAATATCTCAAAATATTAAAATATTTCATTTTGAGTTTCAAACTGAAAAAATACTGTGTATCTCTCAGGCTAGTTCAGTACACGCAACCACAATTATGGGGAGGACTGCTGACTTGACAATTGTAAAGATGAAAATCATGGACAGCCTCCACAAGGAGGGTAAGCCCCAGGTCATTGCCGAGATGACTGGCTGTTCACAGAGTGCTGTATCGAAGCATATTGATGGAAAGTTGACTGGAAGGGAAAACGGTGGTAGGAAAAGAAGCACAAGCAACAGGGATGACTGCAACCTCGAGAGGATTATCAAGAAAAGTTGTTTCAAGAACTTTGGAGAGCTTCACAAGGAGTGGACTGAGGCTTTTGTCACCATTCACAGACGTCTTCAGGAAAGGAGCTACAACTGTTGCATTCCTAATATCAAGCCACTTCTTCTAAGGAGAAAGAGAACTGGACTGTTTCTCAGTGGTCCGAAGTCCTTGTTTTGCTTCCAATTAAATTTTGCATTTCTTTTGGAAATCAAGGTCCTAGAGTCTGGAGAAAAGTGGAGAGGCACAGAATCCAAAGTGTTTGAAGTCCAGTGTGAAGTTTCCACAATCTGGGATTATTTGGAGTGCCGTGTGGTTGGCTGACTGTGTTTTATCAAGTCCAAAGTCAATGCAGCCGTCTACCAGGAGATTTTAGAGCACTTCATAATTCCATCAGCTGACAAGCTTTATGGAGATTTCTTCTCCAGCAGGACTTAACACCTTCCCACAGGGCTGAAACTACTATCAAACAGTTTGCTGACCATGTTCCTTTCAAGAACACCTCAGCAGTGCCACACGCTGATCACCTCCATGCCACAATGCACTGATGCAGTAATTCATGGTAAAGAATCCCAAACCAAGTATTGAGTGTATAAAGAATTTGTACTTTTCTGCTTTGTAAATCCTTTTTTGATTGCTCTCAGGGAATATTCTAATAATTTAAGATACTGGAAACTTAGATTTTCATGAACTTTAAGCTGTAATCATCAAAATTAAAAGAAAAACAAAGACTTAAAATATTTCACTTGATGTGTAATGAATATAGAGTATATGAAATTTTACTTTTTAGAATTCAATTTTAAAACATTTAAAAAAATAATGTTTTAATGATATTACCAATTATAATTATACCAGTGCAAACATGATGATGAAAAGCATGTAATGTTCAACAAGTATAAATAAAGAAATCATGCCATTGGAATGTCAAGAGGTTGTAGTTTTGATTTTAGTAGTCAAGTAAGGTTTTAGACAAATTAAAGATGATTGTGGTGCAAAATGTTTTAGGATCTCTTGGCGAGGAACATAAATCTCTGCATGGAACAGTTGTTTTACATTTTACATTTTACACAAAACCAAGCTTTGATAGAAAAAGACAAGGAAACACAAAATGATTTTTGCTCTAGGGTCCACAAATGACTGTACCAAATGTAATTCATTGAATATTTACAGTGACGTCTCAGTCTGGGCCAAAGTAATGGATTTAAGCAACATAACATCATAATGACACTATGATCCTTTTTTAGCCATATCACCAGCATGGCTAAAAACAGACAAGTTGTTGGCTATGAGGCTTAGACACAGATATATGGCTACTCACTAGCACTCCTGTGCTATCTGTGGTCTCCTCCTCACACCTAACAACTAAGTATGTCAGCTTACTCATATCAGCTCCATGGCTCAGTGTTATCTCCCCGTATTGTGCAGAGGGAACTGAGATCAGAGCAGCTCAGTGTTAACACGCATCCTGTTTCCTTAGACCCACACGATAACCACACTGGTAAAGAATATTGTATTGTGTGTGTATTAGTCATAAGACACATGCTGTCCTGTTCATTAGACTCAGCCATCTGCCTTCACCAGCAGAAACGTGGACACGAGTGAGCCACATCAGCGTGATAGCTGAGTTAATACCTGCAAAATGACATTCCCAACAGCTGGACCTCATGATTAGTGCTGATTAGTAGAAGTAGGCATGTTAACATGCAAAACTAATACAGTGATTCTCTAAACACAAGACAAAAAAGGCCACAGTGGTGTTACATTTATGAGCTATACTTCTCTCCTCAGCTCGATATATGAGCTACTTGGTCTCTGATGCTCCTATGCAAGCTGTAGTTATTTTTACAGGCCATGTTATTTGTTGGCTGGAAAATAGAGAACCTCGTAAATGCTCCGTATAAATGGTTGTAAAGAGGATGGGGCAGATTAGGTTGTGATCTATTTAATTCAGATAAATTACTTTTCAAAAATGAAAAAGGACTTTTTAATCTCCTCTTTGGTTAAATGGAGCTAAATCTTTTGATACTGTTTGCACGGGGGGCTATAGGGTTATTGGTGAATACCAGACTGTCTGGCCTGAAAAAAAGAATAAAAAAATCAGCAGCACAGATCTAACCTCCTCCTGTACAGGCCAAATAGGTTTGAGCTGTAACAGATGGAATAGGGTGGTAGAGAATGAAGAGGAAAATAATCTATTTGTGTCTAATGACTCGAAAGGAAAAGGGATAGGGAAAAAAAGAAGGTACAACAATGGCCATCGGCCTTGTGTGTTTGTATGTTTCTAACCTTCACTGAGGTTGAGCACATTAGGCAGGTGCATCCTTGGCAAACGCTGATGACATCAGAGGAAGTTCCTCTCCTCGCGGCTGCAAAGATTTGCCACTCTCTGCTCGCATCCTACAGGAAACAGCGAGCACAGTCCTAACTGTGCGGCTGTCTCAGTGTATGTTCTTTTTCCAAAGACCTTGTGCTGAAGGGGAAACTTTATATGTGCACTAGCGACAGCCTTCAGTGTGAATGCATTAAAGCAGTGGGAAAGCTCCAATTCTCTTTGGCATAAATTACATTTTCACTAAGGGACACAATTTCTGCAGAGTTATGGAAACTGTCTGTAATGTTGCTCTGAAAAAAACAAACAACAGCCACAAAAAAGAGACACACAAAGACAGGAAAACATGCTTACAAAGGATATTAAATCTTTTTCTGTGGCTTTTCAATGTTAACTTACATGTGTTTGAATCTGCAGGCAGGGTATGAGCTGTTGTCTGTAGATGGAGAGAGTCTGCAGGGAGTGACTCATCAGCACGCTGTGGATGTGATTCGACGTGCATTCAGCAACAAGGCCAAAGAGCCGATGGTTTTTGTGGTCAAGGTCCCTAAGGTCCGTACCGACTCCAGCAGCCCCAACAGACTTGCTGACTAAACTTTGTGTGCCTCACAGCCAGGCTGCTGCTTGGGCATGAAGGACAACAAAACCTGCAGCTCCTCTGGGACTCAATAAATACAGGATTCACCCCAGAAGAAGAAATATGGGACAGGTAGAGTTCTGGTCACAGCGGAGACAATCAAAGGCAAAGTTATGACATAATATACCATAAAGTATGTCTCATATAAAGGTTGCAGCTGGTTTTTAAGACTGATACAGTTGCATATTTGTCAAGATAAAGGTCACTTTTGCTATAATGTAATGTAAGATGAAACCGAAATGTTGCAAGTGTATGACTTTTATATGATTCTTAGTGTTTTTAGCAAAACTTTTACTAAATGCATATGTTGCACGTTTTCTAAAAGGCGTTTTATGATAACATCGTGTAATTCATGGACTTGTCCTTGGTTAGAATAGTGCCACTGTTCAACATGAGGCAACTCTGCCGTGACCTCTGAGCACTGTCTGATAGTGGAGCCAGTGGTCTGCACTTTTTACTTGAAGCATCTCAGCCCAGCAGCCCTGCAGGCCTGCCAGAGGGAGATTACCTCAGCCAGCATTATGAGATTTATAGATTTATACCCAGATTAAATCCCTGTATTATGTCAAAACTGATAGTTTGGGTTTAGTGGATGTCTGGGGAGATTATTTCAAATTGCTGCTCAGTATTTTTTGTGCTGTATTTCTCTGGCAGAGGTGCCTGTATTCTGGAGCCATCCGCCACTTTAGAGGCTTAATTACACCATGCTGTGGATGGAGCTTATGCAGACATGAGGAGGAGTTGGAAAAACATGTCAATGAGAAATGCAGGGCCAGTGGCACAGTTTAAATCAAAGTAGGGTTGAAGAAATATGGGCGGGAGAATGTTGTGTGCTTAGTGCCTTAATTCTATAGATGGACAGTGGGGGAAAACACTGATAAAATGTTACTCAAACCTGGTTTTATTAAGTGATAGAAAAGCTGAATTGTTTATATCCCTGCATGGTATTAAATTCTTAAGATGAAAGTAAGTGTGTCTGTGCCTTTGAGTTGGTACAAAGTATGTCATGTAAAATAACCGGCCACTTTGTTAGGTGCACCTGTTCTACTGCTAGTTAAAGCAGCTATCTAATCAGCCAATCACGTGGCAGTGACTCAGTACATTTAGGCATGTGGACATGGTCAAGACAATCTGCTGAAGTTCAAACTGAGCATCAGAATGAGGAAGAAAGGTGATTTAAGTGACTTTGAACATGGCATGGTTGTTGATGCAAGGTTTGACTATTACAGAAACTGGTGATCTACTGGGATTTTCCCACAAAACCATCTCTAGGGTTTATAGAGAATGGTCCAAAGAAGAGAAAATATCCAGCGAGCAGCATTTCTCTGGCTGCAATTGCCTTGTTGATGTCAGAGGTCAGAGGAAAATGGCCGGACTGCTTTGAGCTGATAGGAAGACAGCAGTAACTCAGGTTCAAGCTGGTGGTGGTGTAATGGTATAGGGGATATTTTCTTGGCACACTTTGAGCCACTTACTACTAATTGAGCAGGATAACTCGCCATGTCACAAAGCTCAAATCGTCTCAAACTGATTTCTTGAATATGACAATGAGTTCACTGCACTCAAATGACCTCCACAGTCACCAGATCTCAATCCAACACAGCACCGTTGGAATGTGGTGGAATCGGAGATTTGCATCATGGTTGTGCAGCCAACAAATCTGCAGCAGTTGTGTGATGCTATCACGTCAATATGGACCAGAATCTCTTGACAAATGTTTTCAGCACTTTGTTGAATCTGTGCCACAAAGAATTAAGGCAGCTCTGAAGGCCAAAGGGGGTCCAACCCAGTACTACCAAGGTGTACCTAATAAAGTGTCAGATGAGTGTATTTTACACTTAAACGCAAAATGGGTTCATTCAACCTAAAAATAAGCAATTAAATCTGCAATCACTTCAAGGTGTGACAACTTGTTCTTTAATTAAAAACACAGTCATTTGTACAAGAAATGTACACATAAAAATATACATGGAAACTACATACTTTATGAATGAAGACACAATGTAAGCAAATGTTTTTTAAAAAAAAGCACATAAAAGGGATGGGGAAAAAAAGCCACACAAAAGAGAAATGTGTTACGTTGCTTTGGTCTAGTCACAGTGGCTACATTTGAAATATATATTTTTCCTAAATAAAAGACAATGTCACTCTGTTATACTATTTAGTGTTTTACATATTTACACAGAAATATGGTTATGTAACGATGAAGAGGAAGAAATGGGAATCCAATATGCACACAGTAGTTTGGGGTGAGTGAGTCTGTTTTCAAACACCTGTGCTTGCTGTTAATATGTACCTGTGGTGAGTAATAACAGTCTAGGTTTGTTTAACGAAGTGAATGTGGTTGGATAAACTCAGCTTGTTCCCTTCAAAGTTACTTCCCATGGCTTTACTTTAATTTATGCACAGTGCAGACTTTTAATGCTCCACAATACCTCTTCAGCCACAGTGATGTGGTGATGTCACGCAAAATATAGCTCAATCAAACATACAGATCAAATTTTACGCACAGAGTTCCCCTGAATTTCCAGGGAACGCCACCATTTCTTGCTCTGACCTTAACTCAGTTATGAATCTCTCAAAACGAATCATGCATTTCTAAACGAATGATATGGCAAAACCCAACAATGACAACATGAATGAGTGTGAGATTATGATACGAACAGTCAAGTGAAAGATCAATCAAAACAGAGAGACAACAGACCAAAAAGTAGCCTAAAACAAAAGCTCCCCACTGCTTTATCACCTGCAAAGTTTGGTCATTAGAAGGTTTTCCACACAGATTATATAATGTAAACATTAAATTTTCATGCATTACAGTATTAGGTGCACTCTTTCTATGCTGCCGCCTTCATTCGCAATTGATCCATCATTTGAAATATTGGCATGAGATATACATTAATCCATACACTTATACCAGTACTACAACAAAATATCTTCAGGTGCTATATATATATAAAAAATATACAACATCTCCTCCAGTATATAGATTTTCATTTAACTATTAATCCTCGATATAGACTCTTTGCAAAATAAAAGTTCTCAGCAGCCCACTACCGCCATGCTCAGTCGTATACGCAGCCCTGCATAATACTGTGAAAAAACAGCAGAGCAACCCACAGTTTTATATGTAACATGCTCCTCACTGGTTTATATTTAGGCTCTCAAAAACCAACCTGCCTTGAGGACAATCAGTGCTGGAGCTACTGCATCTGAAAACTCTCATCTCACTGCTGCGTGAACCAGCTTCTCCTGAAATCTCATACAACAAAGACATGCAGACATGCCAGTCTCACTTCCTGTATAGCAGTCAGTGAAGAGTATAAT
>VUQS01031466.1:33653-49223 GCA_015108495.1 Heterochromis multidens | reverse complement strand
CTATAAGCAAGCACTTGGTGACAGTGGGAAGGAAAAACTCCCTTTTAACAGGAAGAAACCAGAACCAGAACCAGGCTCAGGGAGGGGCAGCCATCTGCTGTGACCAGTTGGAGGTGAGGGAAGTTGGAGGGAAGTTGGAGGGTCACCTGATCCAGCCCTAACTATAAGCTTTATCAAAAAGGAAAGTTTTAAGCCTAATCTTAAAAGTAGAGAGGGTGTCTGTCTCCAGAATCCAAACTGGGAGCTGGTTCCACAGAAGAGGGGCCTGAAAGCTGAAGGCTCTGCCTCCCATTCTACTTTTAAATATCCTAGGAACCACAAGTAAGCCATCAGTCTAAGAGCGAAGTGGTCTATTGGGGTGATATGGTACTATGAGGTCTTTAAGATAAGATGGGGACTGATTATTCAAGACCTTGTATGTAAGGAGAAGGATTTTAAATTAAATTCTGGTTTTAACAGGGAGCCAATGAAGAGAAGCCAATAGGCGAGAAATATGCTCTCTCTTTCTAGTCCCTGTCAGTAGCTCTGGGTGTCCAATATTGCAGGAGCCGGGGAGGCAAGGCACCTTGTGGACACCTTGAGCATTCCTCTTTGATGAGAGCTGCTTCTTTTGTTGTATATGACAATTACATAACAATAAAAGCCTATGTGAAAGTCAGTTTTTAGTTTTGTGTTTTATTGCAGTTTATGATAAATTAGTAAACAACTATGTTATACCTAAACTTTAGAATTGGTGTTGTTAGCAGCTTCTGAAGACTTACAGTAGTGCAGCATGCTCAGGCTGTGATTTATTCTCTATCTGCAGTTGGACTCCCAGGTTCTGCTGGCGTATTGCTCACATGAGGAGGCACAGTACCTTTTTCAAAATGCTGCTGAGGTGGGTCTGTTGGGGCCAGGCTACATCTGGATCCTCCCCAGCCTGGCCGTGGGCAACCCTGACAGCTCTCCACCTGCCAGCTTCCCTATAGGTGTAATCGGTGTGATTACCGACCAGTGGAGGAAAAGCTTGCGGCAGAGAGTGAGGGAGGGTGTTGCCATCGTAGCCAAAGGGGCAGAGAGTTTTAAGCGGCAGTATGGTTTTATCCCCGAGGGACATGGTGACTGCAACAAGCCGGCTAAACACTCAGACAACTACACTCTGTTCAGGTGAAGCAACACTATGCAGGTGATGGTGTTACTTGTTTTTGTTAGGCTTCCAAAAGCTTTGATATCTATCATATCAGTCATCACTGGTTTGTAATTGCAGATTTTACTTAGCAGATAATCTACTGATGATTGATGTTTAGGTCATAATTAGTTAAAAATCTTGGTATGTGCAACAGATAAAAAACTCGATCTTTTCTACTGCAGGCTTTGTCGCGCAGGTTTCATTTTACATTCAGGACTAAGATTGAAAATGTGTTAATTTTTTTCCCATATATCAGTCAGTTCCTTATTCTATTAGGCATTTGAGGTTATCAGCTCAGCTTTGTGCCCATCCCACAATTCACGTTTCATGATGACCAAGCTTTTTCTGCCCTGGCTCAGAGACTTTTGGAGATTAGAAACTAATCCCTAATGTCTAATCTAATCTAATCTTTATAGATCTTTAACTAATACATCTTTCGCTTGCTTGTTTTTGTTGTAGATACAGCCTTTTTTTCAAGCTTTGAAACACTCTGTGACCCTGGTTTTTTAAGCCCTTTTAATTTTACTGACTTCCTTTTGTTAACTTGATTACACTATTAATGAAAGCCCAGTGGGGGTCTAAATGTTAGTACGATCAATACATTGTGATGTTGAGCAAGAACACTGTGTCCAATACACCTTTTTTCAAACTGAAGTGGTTCCAGTGCTTCCAGTTCACCTGCATCTGAGCTAGTTGGATGTGTGACTATTCTGTTTAAAATTAGCTGGAATCTTTATAATCTTTAACTTCTTGAGTGATTAAGTTTGTGAGAATACAACATGGTCTATAGGAGTATAGTGCCTCTTTAGCATGTGGTCTGAAATTGTAATTGGTTTAGATTCATTATAAACAGTCTAGTCTGTCATGGATTACTGTATTAAGAGACAGTGAAATCACTCAGTAGGAACACTCTGCTGTCGGACCAATCACCTGCCGCTATCATCGCCTAATGAGCTACTTCCAGTCTCCCACATTAGATTAAGCTCCCGGGGGGAGCCTTAGATTTAATTAGCAGGTGATCATTGTATGTGCATGCATCTGTGTGAATGAATATGCATATTTTGATTTCTAGAAAGTAGAGTCAAAGTTCCTTGATTGCATACTGTTTATGTTTTTTTGGGGATAGACATATGCTGAATGTGACTTGGGAGAGAAGAGATCTGTCGTTCAACAACCAAGGCTTCCTCTCAAACCCTTCTATGGTCATTATTGCCCTGGACCGGGACAGAATCTGGGACAAGGTACTGGGAAGCTTTAACTGAATTACACACAATGGCACAGAAACACACCATGCGCAGTGCAAGACCAAATACATCTAAAACATCTGCTTCCTTTAAAATCTTTTCTGGGGATTTTTTTCTCCTACAAAATCTGCACTTTTATTGTACCAGACATTAGACGTGATTGTATATTCTGAAAGTGTGAGCCACAATTAAACTAAAAATATGTATCATGCCTGTGTGTTCAAATTGACTGAGTCATGACTTTGAGAAGAGCGCAATTTTTGGCACAAATTATGGAAATTACCTCCATAAGCTCACTATCACAGCCTCTCAGTGTGAAAGCGTCTGACTTAAAGATCTAATCTGGATAGATGCTGATAGTTTACACCTGGAAAAAACTCCTTGCATCAGGCATCACATGAAGGTGCAAGTATTGACATAATTTTCAGATCAATAGTATTGTGCATCTTTGTGTTTCCTGGTGAGACAGTGTCCTTCTGTTATTCCTGTTTCCTCGTAACCATGCCGTGCAGCCTAGAGAGTGTTTTCAATCCCTTTTACACACACAAGTGCACACATGCAGTCAAAGCCCAAGGGTGTATTGAAAAAGTGCGACTGAACAGAGAGACCTAAACGTAATCTCACAGCTACAGTTGAACTCATTTATTTCTGCCCTGGAAAGACCAACCTACTTTATCAATGTCACCTTCTGGCTGGCGTGTATGTATGTGTGTGTACGAACATGGACATGTCATTGTGCTGAAGTGGGGTTAGGATTGTCTGTGCTTGTAGATCCTAAAATCAAATATTCTCCCTCCCCATGTTAGTCCTCAAGCACAGGTATTGATGTCTCACAAGTTACAGATAACAAGACAAGATGCCATACAAGCATCTAAATTTTGCGAATCCTCTCCCTCCTTTTCAATCCCATCTCATTACAACCCGATCTCTCCCTGCTTATTTTCCCTCTCCTCTTTGTGTCATGTATCTCATCCGTTATAACGACATGTCGTGGAGTACTTGCTCTTTTCAAGCTTCTCTCTTTCATTGTGACAGCCTGACAGTTTAACATGCTGTTATTCCTTATCATCATCTGAAGGGTGCTTCTGGGTGACATTTTGTCCCCTTTCACTGGCAGGATCCTCTCACAGGTCTTATCTTGTACCAATTTTGCACCTGTAGACTCAACACAATAAATTGAAAAAACTGTAATAATCAATAAAAAATATATCAGCAATAAACACTAACAATATATAAGCTACATGTTAGGTGAAATGTGAATTATCACACTCAGCTCTGTTAAGAGCTTTAGTGTCTTTCAGCCCACAGTTTTAAATTTAAAAGTTATTACTTTACTAACTGGTACACCTTTAGTACTCCTGTCAACCCAGCTACAACTGTTTAAAAGAAAAACTGACTTCCTGCCCAACCCCAAACAGTAGACAAGAGGGGTGTACTATGAAGCGAGATTAATGGTTTAGTGAGGTAAGTCAAGTTTAAAGTCAGATTTTTCAGTGTCACAACAGAGGCCCATGTTTTTTTTTTAACTGGCAGGATCACCATGGTAAATTACAGTAAACACATAATCTGGATCTGGATCTGGAGCCGATTATGCTCAGAGTTTCAGTTTAGAATTGGCTGGGAGGGCCACATTTTCACTGATTATTTTATTTACAGTATCCTGTATGTATGATATAGATTGAATAGGTTTTATATATGCAACCTGTAGAGCTTAACCCCACTGAATGAAGCCCAGCTGTAAAGTTACAGCAGTGCAAACTGTATGTATCCCATTGTCCCAGGAACTTGCAGGAATTTGAATTAATGTGTTTATGTTTGTTCCTAAACTAAGTGATATTTTTTACACTGCTGGAATTGCAGCTAAAATTGATCAGTTAGATAAATCAGATCAGTTAGGTAATTTATCACTAAAAATACCTATTCTGTCAGTAAAATGAATTTCATTTTGATCTTGCGACAAACTAAAGTGATTTTCCTTTTTCTTTATTAAGCTGTGGGACAGTGTCAGAACTGAGCACACCGAGTAACATTCAGTGTTTAAATATATACAGTTTAAAGTTTCACAGCTCTAATGTGCTGCTGTCACGTTAAAAATAAACAGCAGCACAGAGAGCAGACTGAGCAGTAATATAAATAAATTAACTTAAGTTAATTTATTTATTTAACTACTCTGTGAAGTTTTGATGATTAAATCCCTGGATTAATGATTTCCTGCAGCATTACTCTCACTTGCAGCAAAAGTGTAATATTCTTTAGAGATCACCATCACCTTTTCCTCTGATAATGTGTATGACTGGAACAGACTATGCCCCATCGATCCATTTTGTGCATAAGAACAGTCAAATGATTTTATATTAACACGGGACACAAGGCATCTAGAGTAACACAAAAATAAACTTTTATTAGGGTGAATTTCAAAATCCACAAAGGAAAAAACCAAAAGTCCACAAGTAATCATTTGGCCAGGAAAACAAAGCATATGCCAGGAGAGGTATACAGACACTACAACAAAGGATAAAGGGAAAACAGGACTATTTATACACAGAGGGGTGATTAGGGAAGTGGAAACAGTTGGGGAATGGGGTACAGCTGCACATAATCAAGATAATCAACAGACAGATAAATTAGGAAATACTTCCTGATTGACTGTGAAAGTAAATCAGTAAACAACAAGAACACCAAATTAAAATAAGACACACAAAAACTTACACTGAACAAGATTTAAGTGACACAGAGGACGCCTAGAATAAACCAAAATACAAGGAAAACACAAAGAACTAAACACAAATAGCAAATTCTATAAACACTAAACAGTAACTAGAACTCAAATATACCCTTTTATTTTGAAGTAACTCCTGAGCAGCCCCTACAAAACAGGAAGTTCTAACAGAAGAAGTTTTCCTCTATTTAGAAATAGCTGCATGTGTCAACTGTTTAATAGTTGTTTTTGAATTTTTATTTTTTGAGTTTAAAAAACTGAACAAGAAGTTGGCATTAAGTATAGGGGAGAGTAATGAAAGTTTCCCTGGCACTGTTACAAAAATTGAAAGATCTGTTATTTACATCTGATTGTTATCACTTGCTCGATGAAATCTAAAATCAGTGGCACACGAATGAGATTGTGAAAAGCTTCAGTGGTTGGCAAAGGTTTTGAATTAAGAAAAGTCCGCAGTAGAGATGGAAATGTGTAAAAAAAAAAAAATCTTTTTTGTTTTTGTTTTGTGGCCAAAAAGAGAGAGAAAAGGTCATTTTGCATTGGGGTAGTGACTGAGGTCTTTTAAAAGTTTATTTTTAAAGAACTTAAACATTAACTCCAAACATAAGGGAAAACTATTCTGCTACTACCTAGTGATGTCTTGGCATTGACAAAGAGACTCTTTTTAGCAAGGTGAATACATCACTCATTGTCAAAACCTGACTGGATTGATAGATAAGAGTATGGCACATTCAATCATCACACCATATTTTAACCCAGTATTCAATGACCCACTGGTCCAGTGAGTACCCGAATGGCAGTGAAAGCACTTCTGCTTAAGATGCTCAGACATATGAGGGCCCCATAAATTCAAATGACTGATGTTCAAAACTGAAATTTCTGCGATTCTGTCATTTACAGATGATGCACAGAAACAAATCACTGCCTTACGTACTGCACCTTTATACAGATCTTTAAGTCATCCATGTATGACGAAGGAGAAACATTAGTATGACTAAGGTGAAGAAAGAATCAAGAGTTGGTATGAAAAAGAGGTCTCATTAAATCTGTAAGGGAGTGAGTTTCATATGCAGTAAGTCAGCGGCGGCCAAGCTCAGCACGCCTCATTAGGTTGGCTGATATGACAAACAGTCTTACTCTTCATGGGGAAGGTTTCGTTGAGCTTAGTGCCGACTTCTATGGAACTATGCATTGCGTGATGTGACATTGTACAGCAATTCTGGTACAAAAGTGGCTTCTGTGACATTAAAATATTCAGTCTATTGCTTTTTGTTCAGTAGCAATCTCGTTAACGAATCTGTCAGAATCTCTGTTTGTTCATTTATTTTCCGTTCAGCGAGCTTTACTTACACCAGCTCTACAAATGAAGCAAATCTTTTAAACACACAATGGCAGAAAAAACACATAAAATAAATAGCAGTAATCATTTGAACAGTTACCATTTATGAATGGTGACATTCCAATATGTTTATTAGTTGAAAACAAAGGAAAATTATTAATTGAATAATCAGTCAACAAAATTAACACACAGTGAAGACAGCACATGCTGGGTTTGTATTATTAATGTGATACAGTTGATTTATTCTTTGTTTTAGTTTCTGGGGTTTTTTTCCTCCCCAGTAAAAGTCTTCCTCAAACACTTTTAAGTCTCCTCAGCATGTGTTAATGAACCCTACTCTCCTTTGATCTTCTCATCCTCTTCCTCTAGGTCAGCACATGAATTTTTTTCTTTATAAAATTTTTATAAAAATTATTCATCCTGTGAAGTTAGGAATGGCAGGATAGGTGAAGAGAGAAGGTGTTGACGTGAAGGTCGGGACTCACATGTGATACCAATAAGCTTTTTGTCTCCCACACTTATGTTCAGGTGGGTACGTATGCTCGGGGCGTCCTCCAAGTTCGCTACCCCATCTGGCCTCGGTACGGCAGCTTCCTGGAGCATGTGTCTGATGATCGTCACCTGACCGTGGCTACGCTGGAGGAGCATCCCTTTGTCATGGTTGAGAATGTGGACCCGGGCACGGGTACCTGTGTCCGCAACACGGTGCCCTGCAGGCGTCAGTCCAATCACACAGATAGGTACACACAGCAACACAAACACATGTACAGCTTAATAAATACATAGATGCAAGCAAATACATGGATACAGATGTTTAAACCACAGCAATGTCTCATGAAATGCAGTGCTATGTATGTAAATAGATGAAAACTGTGCAGGTCCCATGATGTGAAAAGGTAGCAAAACAATAAGGTAGCCCTGTTGCTGGCATTGTTTCAGTATGCACTAAAAAGCCTCTGTCCTGGGCAGAGAAAAGAGGACAGTGTGTAATGATGTTTTTGGTTGTAGCAGAGTTTAACCCAGGCTGAGACTGATGAGTCTCAAAGGGCATCTTGGACTTCCTTGTTTCATTGATGAGTAAAAGAGTTTACAGTTATGTAAGCTTAAACATGTATAGTTAAATAAATAAAATGTTATGTACAGGATTTCAATGCCCAGTGCAGTTGCCATCCTGTTTGACTTTAAAGCTGAGTTTAAAGGTTTGTTTTCATGATCAGAAGGTTTCTGGTTTGATGCAAAATTAAATTTTTCAGACATTTTTATTTGGTTGCATTTTTTGGCAGTATTTGAGAGGTTTCTACCTTTTTGGTTGAATAAAAACTGGTCAAATAAAAAAAAAAAACTAAATGTTAATTTAGGTAAGATATGTAACATTCCCATATTAAAATACAACCTACACAGACGTGATATGTTTTGATGACTTGTTGACCTATGTTGTCCCTCATCTGTGAACACAATGAAGTACAGTGAACTCATTGTCATGTTTGAGAAACCAGTTTGAGATGACTTGAACTTTGTTATCCTGCTGGAAGCAGCCATTAGAAGATGGGTACACTGTGGTCATAAAGGGATGAACATGGTCAGCAACAATACTCAAGTAGGCTGTGGCATTTAAATGATGCTCAGTTGGTACTAAGGGGCCCAAAGAGTTCCAGGAAAATATCCCCCATGCATTACACCGCTGCCAACTGCCATGGTCCTGAAAGTTTCAGTTCCCGTTGTATTTCATGCTTAGTTTCTTGTTCTTGTGTATCAGCCAAATAAACGGCTCGCCTTTTGTTAAATTACTCCTGCCTCCACGGGTCTGCATTTGGATCCTCACCTCTACACACGATCTGCATTTCTGGCAGATCATGACACCAGCCTTAACTGTTGATACAAGGCAGGGCAGACCCATGCTTTCATGTTGTTTATGCCAAAATCTGACCCTACCTTCCAAGTCTTGCAGCAGAAATTGAGACTCATCAGAGCAGGCAATGGTTTTCCAGTCTTCTCTTGTCCAATTTTGGTGAGCCCTTGTGAGTTGTAGCTTTAGTTTCCTGTTCTTATCTGACAGGAGTGGCACCGAATGTGGTCCTCTGCTGCTGTTGAAAATGCGCACCTAATAAAGTGGCCAATGAGTATATATTTGAATTGGCTATGGTGATGTACTTCCATGATCCCAGGCTGCTTTATAATGTCATTAAATGAATTCTTTTGTTACTGTTTTAATACTTCAACTGTGTTTCATAGGTAATTAAGTAAACAACAAAGGTATCATACTGGCACTTTTTCTAGCAGATTTTCCAGTAATGTCCAGTCCCACACACAGACATCTACACCCTGCCTTCCTCCCTTTTCCTCTACCCCAGTTTAGGTCTGAGTAGACACTGCATACCTCCACACTTCATTAAACTCAGAGTAATTGTGTGTGCTGAGTGTCTAAGCCTTTTAAAATCACACCCTCAGTGTCAAACACAGATCACAGCATGGCAGAAAACAGCCATTAAACAGCTATTACCTCTGAACTAGTGCTCATTAAGAATAAGCAATATCTTCATCATGTTCACACACAATAGAAATAAAACTATATCATGAATTTAATTGCAGATATGTCTTGAAGGCAGTGTTTACCACTTTGCCATCTCATGTATCAGGTTGACAACAGGAGAACTGACAAACTATAAATATATTTACAACCATAATAGATTTTTATAAAATCTGGCTGTCTGCCTTAGATCAGCTGCTACTTTACATGAGTACCTCTGCTACAGTGCTGGTAAATTTTATTAAGGGCTTTTGGTTTCTTACTCTAACAGTAACTGCTGTAGCCAGAATATGAAAAGTACACCTAAGGAACTTTTTTTTTTAATTGCTATATCTGAGTGGAAAAGAGGTTATCTTTAGCTTGTTAGCTCTTTAGGTAAGAGGTTTTAGCTTGTTTTACAAAGTGCCAAAATAGTAGAAAAGAAACAGAAAAGGGACTTCACCTGAATTAAGGTTTTCTATATTGACTAAGATTTGGCAGGTCAATCCAATAATTCCACATCCAACAATTTGACCATTTGGGGCATAGATGTGTTTGTGTCTTTGTTTTATGTGCTGCTAATTCCTCTATTTCCTGAAGTCATTATTATTTTTTTTATGAATAAACTTTATCTTGATCCAACATTTGAAAGAAATTTCTTTTTTTTCATCCATACAATCTGTCAGTGATGTTGATGTTTTTATTAAGAGTCACAAGCATAGACTGTATTGATTGATTTTGACTGCATTTTAAAGACTCAGTCTTAGCATTTTTGCCACTTTTTGTTTTGTTTTGTTTATCTAGTCACAAGTGATCATGTTTGGATGATAGGTGATTTTACTAAATTATCAGCTAAAGCTAGCAAGCCTGGTTAGCAAGCTGAATACATAAACTGTAGGGATGCAATGGACAGACACAGATACCTGTTAATTAGTGCTGAACAACAAGATTAATAACATACCAGAATTTCACTCCTAAAAACTGGAGCACAAACTTCTTGGACAGGCTGTACAGTAATGCAAGCTGTATTAGTGGTCAGTTATAACTACATAAAAAATGCTCCAAAAGGCACAAACACAGTCAGCACACCTATCATGAAAGCAGTAACACCCTAAGCTGTAAGCCATAAAAAAACAGGTGAAAAATTGCCCATTCATAGAGTTGTTTTGAAGGGAGAAATTAGCTGTAGAGACCAAAAACATTTTTTGTTGAATTTGAGCGTTTTCACTATGACACTCTATAGGGACCGACTTGCTTTTGGAGCCATCTTTAATGTTATAGTCACACTGGAAAAACAGTACCCGGAGACCACTACACGACTAAAATTCTTGCGAATATGTGCAATAAACTTACAATCTTGTTGCCTTTGAAACGATTGCTTCGAAGAGGGGAACAGGTCTGCGACCACTCACCATCAGTTGCCATCTTCAAAGCGACTTTGGGGCACTGAGATGGCGATGAGATTGAATCAGTCTGCTGTCAGTTTGCGATTGAATGGAGTCGAGCTGGCAATTACATGTAATGTGTTTGTGATAATGTGGCAATAAATCAGTGCAAATCTCAAATCTATTGCTGTCTGTTGCAAATCTGTTGCAATCTACATACACAGAAGTCACATTAAACAGAAATTCACGTTAATTACATACATTCAGAGGTTAGCCAGATCCTCGTAGATTTCAAACAGTAATTCTGAAATTCCTCCACAAATAGTGACGTAGTTGCTACAGGATGGCAATTTAAATGTGAAATAACATAGGCACTCAGCAACTTTGCTTTTATTTAGGAATATAAGCAGAATAAAACCAGTTAGCAACCACTTGACTTGAGTTCCCTATTGCAAAGAGATGTGTCACAGATGAATGCACTCATCGGTGCAGACCGACTCAGATTCATTGTAATGTGATGGAAATCTGTCTGCATTTATAAATTAGATGGCAATTGTTTTCAAACTTTTGCCAGTCTGACTGGACCGACTGTTGTTGCAGTCAGTCTGAGTCAGACTGCAATTGTTTGGAGACAGGTTGCCTTCCACCAGGCAACCTGCCTTTTGATCAAAAGTGGCCACCCAGAGGTTGAGGGTGTTGCATGCTCAGTCTTTGGGTGACCAGTCTGTCACTGCATCTCCTTGCAGTTAGTCACTGACAGTAAAAATAATTTAACGCATCACTGGGCAACCTCCAATTTTTTCTCCTAGTTGCAAGGAAGTTGCCATTCTACTGTTACTCTAGTTGGACTGAGCCATTAGTGACCATTAAATGAAGTGCAGTTTTTGACCCTTCTGCATTGGCTTTTCAGCCCTGGAAGTTACCAGTGTGTCAGAAGTGGCATGCTTGTTTTTGATTACAAGCATATTAATTTGTTTTCTTGGCCCCGCCACAATGACACAAATGAATAATAACAATGTGCTAAATTAAAGTCGCTTTGTTCATCATTGTTAAACTGAACCTGAAGTGTGTGATTTAAACACCCGAACAATAGGTTAAATTTTGAACTTCTAACTAACAGGCCCAGAACACAACATGCTGTTAATGTAATGACTTTTCCAGCTACTTTCTGATATGACAGACAGAGCACCAGAAGAGAAGTGCTACTTCCCAGGAATCTATTAATCATGTGATTTTGGGGGCATTTTGCTCAGCATACTAAAAGAGGCAGGAAACAAAGTGAGTACAGACACCAGCTTACACCGGCTGTTTATTCTGCACCTTTTAATGAAGTAGTTCTGGCAAGATATTAACTCAGATATCATGTGTGTCAACTGACAGCAAACAAGCCACACCTACCACACATCAGTGCACTGGCATGATAATGCATCAAAAGGCTGTAACTGTAGTTTCCTTGATGTTCTTAGCTCTGTACTGTGGGAGGTTTGTTATTTCTAACTGGAATCTCACTGCTTGTTATTAATTATGTTACTATATATTAATTGTTATATGTTTGTTCACAGCACAATGTTTGCCCAAGTGTAGAACCTTATTGATTGTAAAGTCTGCTCCATTTGCGACAGTCTGACCATCAGACATGTGTTTGGTACACGGTAGAGTGCAATTTACAATAATTTCAACTGTGTTTAATTCTGAAATGTTTGTCTTAAAAACACCTTCCTAATATATTTTGTGCCATAAGAAAAAGTTTCTGACCATCATGGCATGGATACAGGAACTCTGGGTGTGATCTGTGGCTTTTGGCACCAGGATCTTGGCAGTGGATCCTTTGGGTCCTGCGGGTTATATGGTAGGGCTTGCAGGGATTGGGCTTGTTCTGGTGCATCCCATGGAAGCTTAATCGGATTGGGATCTGGAGAGTTTAGAGGACGGGTCAAAACCTCAGCCCCTTTGTCATGTTCCTCAAGCTGTTCCTTAGCAGTTTCTGCAGTCCTGCGGAGCTCATTGTCCTGCTCAGAGAGGCCACTGCCATTGGGAGGTGTTATCACCATGTGTGCATGTGTGCTTGTCCAGCAACAATGTTTAGTTGGATGGTACATGAACGAATCCACAGTTTCCCAGCAGAACATTGTGTTTTAGCAACATTCACTTCACCTGTTAGTGGTTTTAATGCTGTAACAGATCAGTTGTTTGTTTTATCTATATACTGTATATCCACTAAAACCAGCAGTTGTGGTGGTTTTAAATGATGTTATGTATGCAGCATTTTCCCATTTCTTCAGACTTGATGCCAATCTAAGCTAACTGGGTACGGGTTGTAGCATAATTTACAGACATAAGATCAGTATGTATCTGCTTTTCTAACTCTCAACATTAAATAGGATATCTGTATATCACAACCAAACATGTGAAGTTTTGTAGGTATGATATTTGCAATCCACACAAACTGATCACTCTTAGATCATCTGATCAGCAGCAAATAAACCATTTTAATTAATGATGTGTTCATGCTCACTTCAGTGACTCCACGTATGTGCATACATGTGTCTGTGGAGCATGTATCATTTATGCAGATTGCAGAGCTGGCTATGGCTGGCACATTAATTATAGAATGAGATATGTAGCGGCTGTTGTTGGGCGCAATGGCACATTGATTGCTAGTAAAGAAGATTTATCTGTCTAACATGGGGACATTTGTCATAGTGGGACAATGTTATCCCAGCCTACCCTCTTTCTGGTTCTCTTTCACTATTTCTCTCTGGCTGGCGTGTCCCATTTGGACGGTGACCAACAAATAGGGAGCAGGAAAGAGAGAGGGAGAGAGGCGACTGCTGCTCTATAAATCAGTTAATCTTGTTGTGTGGTCTGAGCGGCTTCCCTGCAGAGCAGATGTTTAGCGTGATTAAAACTTTTTGTCTTGCTCATTAAAAACCTTTTCTTTGGACAGATGATAGCTTCTTTTGCCAAAAGGCTAAGCCTACCTCTCTGGGCTGATTAAGAGCAGGAATTCCAATGTCTCAAATCTTAGCTGTCTGAAATAGTAATGTCTAGCCCAACCAGATGACCAGATGCTAATGTGAAGCAGGTCTTAAATTTGATAAGATCTGGGACAGAAAATTAAATGACAGGAATTTAGATTTAGATAATTGATTTATTATTAATTTAGAAAACTGATTTATCAAAATTGACAAGAGTTGCTTGCTTTAGCTTAAGATGTTCTTCTCTCATTCTATACTGAAAAGACCCCGTTACCAGTTTGAACTCTGATAATTGGTAATTTTTTACAAAGCTCCAAACCATTGCTTTTAAATACCCTATGTAATTTCTTAAAGATTTTTGTCTACAGTATCTCCACATGATAATCACAGGACTCTATAAAATCCTGTAAAAAACTAAGCACACCCTTACGGTTTCCATAGGAATTGAGAGGGTAATTAGCAGCCAGGTGAAGCTAATCAAATGCACTTGACTAAATGATCATCAGCAAGTGTGAGCACCTCTATAAAAGCAGAAGTTTTGGCAGTTTGCTGGTCTGGAGCATTCAGGTGTGTGTTGACACAATGCAAAAATCTTCCCAGGAGTAGACATTCCAGCAAGTTTACCCCAAGATCAGACCATGCAATGCTCAGAGAAACTGCAAAAAACCCAAGAGCTATATCACTGACTCTACAGGCCTCAGTTAACATGTTAAATGTTAAAGTTCATGACAATATAATTAGAAAACACTGAACAAGTATGGCTTTTTTGGAAGGGTTGCAGAAGAAAGCCTCTTGGCAGAGCGTGGCAGCATGGCTTAGGTTTGCAATGTACTTTGGATAGATGAGACAAAAGTCAAGCACGGTGATGGAGAGGTGATGATTTGGGCTTGTTTTGCAGCTGCAGGATCTGGGCACCTAACAGTCACTGTCAACCATGAAGTCCTCTGAATACCAAAGTATTCTGGGGTCAAATGTGAGGCCATCTGGCCTACAGCTAAAGCTTGGCTCAAAGTGGATCATGCAACACGACAGTGATCCCAAGCACAGCAGCAAATCTTCAACAGAATGGCTGAAAAAGAAAATAATGAAGGTGTTGCAATGGTCCAGTCAAAGTCCAGACCTCAATCTGATTGAAAGGCTGTGGTGTGATCTTAAGAGAGCTGTGCATAAACACATTCAATATTGTAACGAAGAGTGGGCCAGAATTCCTCTACAATGATATGAGGGACTGGTAAAGTCATACTTAAGATTACTTCAAGTTATTGCTGCTAAAAGTGGTTCTACAAGCTACTGAATCATGGGGTGTAATTAGTTTTTCACAGGATTGCAGAGTACTGTGAAAACTTTCTTTTTCACATGACTGTAGGTTGTGTGCAGTAGATGTAACTAATATTAAGGTTATTTGAAGGTGCTGGTCTGCCTCTACCTTGATGTATTTGTGCTCTAAAATAAACTAAGATAAATCATAATACTTTAGAATACAGTCGTTTTTTAGTCAACAGTTCACATTTAAATTTATGCCAGCCAGAATTAGAACTAATATAGTGTCACCACTCAAAGTTTGGTCCATAAAGGAATGGTTTTCTGAGTTTGGTGTGGAAGAACTTGAATTGTCTTGGCCTCACGCCCATCCAACACTGTGAATTGAACTGGAAAGTGACACCGAGCCAGTATCAGTGCTGGACCTCTCCAATACGAGGACTAAATGGGAGCAAATCCCTACAGACAGGTTTCAAAATATCTTGAAGAGCCTAAAATCGGAAGAGTGGAGGCTGTTACGGAGACCTGAAGACATAAAGCCACGTCTGACAGTTCCACTGTCTTCTGTAACTCTGCACATCCATTCTGTCATTCGGCATGTCTTTGATTTGTCTTTCTAAGAAAATGAATCCACTTTCCATATCAAAGTTTATTAATGATTACATTAAGAGCACACATAAAATGTACAGACGCCATCAAGACTCATAAGTAATGGAATACAATGCTAACTCACTTTTATGCCACATAACTTGTCAGTGTTTTTATTTTTTTCTTCAATTTTTCAATAATGCTCTGTGCTTTCTAAAAATATTTAACCAACAAAGACGGGGATATCAAACATGTGCCCCACATGCAAGAACCAGCCTGATTTAAAGCCATGTTTATATATATATATATATATATATATATATATATATATATATATATATATATATATATATATATATATATAAATAAATAAAAATATATAAAAC
>VUQS01031466.1:23609-33633 GCA_015108495.1 Heterochromis multidens | reverse complement strand
TGGCTTTAAATCATTAATAAAATATTGAAGACTCACGAGGCTGCAATGTTTCAGTATCCACATACTTATGGCCATGCCTCTGGATTTGACTGATAAAATATATTGTACTCTGTTTCAGGTAATCAATTAAAACAGAAAACAAGGAAGAGATTAAAGGTTTATATTATCTGATGGAAATAACAGCTGTAATAGTTCGTAATGTTCAGTAACAAGGACGATCAGTGTGGCACAATACTGTTGGGCATTAACTTGTTTTCCTCATCATTTCAATAGGATCACAGTGATGGTAATTTCACAATCCTCCTCTCCTTCTTCTTCCTCCTCCTCCATCTGTCCTCCTTTGCACTTGCCCTCATTTCCCTCTAAACTGAAGCCGCTGCCCCATCCCCGCATCCTCTGGTTGTTGGTCCGTATGTTTTTTGTCTGCTGTTAAGCTGACAGTCTTCTTTCTCTCACTCTCTCTGGTCTAACATGCTGCACTAGTTTCTGGGCATTTTGTGGCGACCACACAGCACAACACAACTGCTGCTGCTCATCCCTAGAGGACATTGTACTGTATGTGTACATGCGTTTGTGTATGAGACGGTGAGAGACGGCCCAATTTACGCGGGCTTTTGTGTGTGTGTGTGAATTGTTAGTGGAGTGTGTATAATGACGACAGGTGGCCAGCTCCTGCAGCAATTAATTAACACTGCATTTATCAGAGCTACATTCCCGTGAAAGAAGCAAGCCCTCCAAATACACTTAAAATGTTTCTAAAATGAACTCTTAAGATTTTGAAAATAATCACCTTGAATGTTAATTACTCACTTGACTTTTTTCATTCAATCTCTTGCTCATTTATTCCCTCACATTCTCTCTTTATCATTCTTCAGCTCTTATGCTGACTCATTGACATGCCGAGGTTATCAGTCAGTTACACACACACACACACGCACACACAAACACAGCATGACTCAGCCCTCGTAGATTTTAGGCCCTTTTCTTTGGCAGCTGTAAAGATGAAAGAGTGTGTGTGTGTGGGGGGGGGGGTTGTTTTTTTTTTCAGGAAGTGTGTCAACTTTATTTTCACTTTGTCTGCTTTTAACTTTCCCTGTCTGCTGTCACTTTTAGAGGTTTCCATTATTTTTTATTCTATTATTTTTTTCCACAATTTCCTATCCCTCTGTTCTCTTCTTCAACACCCCATTAAGTAGCAAGGCCACAGAGAGGACGGAAGTGCACCCCACAAATGCAACACACCTTAATGGGCTTTGATTAGAGGCCATCACAGTCAGTCAACCATTCATTGTGGCCTCTGTCACACAGTGTGCAAGTGTATTTGTGCTTGTTTGTAATTTTTAGGCGTCCCCTCCATCTCACTGAAAGACATGCTGTTAACCGACATTGATTTTAGCTAATGAACCAGCCATTGCCTGCCCTTCACTTTGCTGCTGTAGACGATGGTGTCTGTCAGCATGAGAGCCTACGACTATTTAGCACTCACTCTCTGAAGCAAAGTAAGACAACAGCACTGGTCTTGAAGCTAAAGATAGCAACAGTCCCTGCTGCCAGAGAGGATCTTTGATCACAGGATGGTTAAGCAAAGTTGCACTAACTGTGTGTGTGACTTTGCTTTTTCTCACCCTTCTCACAGCATTATTGGCCACTCAGAGTCCTACACAAAGCTGTGCTGTAAGGGCTTCTGCATAGACATTCTAAAGAAGCTGTCCCGTACCATCAAGTTCTCCTATGACCTTTACCTGGTTACCAATGGGAAACACGGCAAGCTGGTCCGCGGGATTTGGAACGGGATGATTGGAGAGGTGAGACATATGGCTGAACTACTGAAAGAACAAGTCCCTGAATGCAGCAGGCATTGTAGCTGTATTGAACTGCCTACTGGTGTACAGACAATTATCAGAAAAAGGTGTTTGAAACTGTTTAGCCACAGATCTAACTAAAATAAACACAGCTTTGGGCTATGGCCTGGCCTAATTACATAAAGGTAAGTTATTTATGAGTAGCATGTTAGATATCACCCCAAAACAGCACTGAATATTGAATAGAGCACACAGCAATAATTATTCTTTAGCTCTCTGTTGTCTTCAACCTAAGCAGTTCTGCTGAAGTCAGGAATAGTTCAACTTTAAAAAAAAGACACGCATGGCACACACAACATAACATAAAACTTTATTTAAAATTGTATTAGGTTGATTTTGGGGTTACTTGCAGGAAGTGCAGCAAGCTGTAACTGTGACAACTGTTTCCATGCCCCCCTGATAAATTTAATCACAATACTTGTTCTTATTGTAGACCTACATTAATTTCTACCACCCTCCTTCTCTTTAGCTGCTAAAGAGCTGCTCCGTGGTGCACTTAGTGCACACTGGGTATTATAAAAGCTTTTTCACTTAAAATCAGTGCTGTGTGCTAAAGCTGGAAACAAGGCTGACGAGAGTAATGAGAATAAAGCAAAACTTTAAACCTGCAGGCTATAAAACCAGACTACTGAACTGAGAGACACTGAAACACTCTATAAAAGTGAATAAAAATACAGAGTGGTTGACGATTCTTTGTGGGTTTTTCACCATGTCAATCTTTTCATATTAAAAACCATTTTTAACCACAGTTAATAAAAAAAAAACTTCAGAAAAATGAACCCAAAAGTGTTGAAACATAAATTTTCATTAAATAGTACCAGACCCTTCAGAATTAGTCCCATCAAGAAGGAGCGGGATGCTAATTTGAGAGGTTTTGCATATTCACACCTGAGTAATGATTTCTTTAACTTCTCAGATAATACATTTTGATGAACCTAAAGCAAGACTGGAAAGTTTTGAAAATTTGGACACATTTTTTACCTTACAGCCATTATTTTATGTATTTTAAATCGGAACATTTGACATTAGTCCACCTGACATTACAAATGTAGGGCAGCTGGATTAATGCAGAACAGTACTTGTACCTGAGTATTTGTACACACTGATTTCCTACGTTTTTATACCAGTACAGTTTCTAGTAATGATGCACACTGGGACAATTAGCATTACATAGTCAAGAGGATTTTTTTTTTTTGATGGGCTTTTTTTAGGTCAGTGGTGTGAGGTGATGCATATGCATATGGTGCTAACACATCATTTTCCCTGCACACACTAAGCCACATCAAACACAGCTGCATCTGAAAGTGAAACACCTGAACAGGTGTTCCTCAGGAGAGACTTTTGCTTGTGTTTTTGTGCCTGAAGGCGCCCTGCTTTGGAACTGTATAATTGCTTGTGTATGTGTGTGCGTTTGTGTGTGTGTGTCTGTGTGTGTGTGTGTGTGTGTGTATGTGTGTGTGTATGTAAAATATCTCTGCAAAGATTTTTTTTTTTTTTAAATCTTGCTTTACAGAAAAAGTGGCTTGGATATGAGAACTCCTGAGATGCAGCATTTTCTCCTCCTGGATGCTGAAATGATGAGAGATGTGTTTTTTATTTATTGCAGTTGTTTATTACAGTATTGTTACTATAGAACACAAAATGCTTGCTATTTTAAAAGGATTGCTTATAAAATTCTGAAATGTCTTTATTTAAAGCAGAACACATGGAGGATAAAGAGGGAAACATTGGTGACCACTGCAAATGGCTCACTGTTGTACTTCTATGTTGGCTTAGTACGCTTTCTGCTTGTGTCTCTTATCTCAGGTACTGTACAGGCGGGCTGATATGGCCATTGGCTCGCTCACTATCAATGAGGAGCGTTCTGAAATCATTGACTTCTCTGTGCCATTTGTTGAGACGGGCATCAGTGTCATGGTAGCACGCAGCAATGGAACAGTATCTCCATCTGCTTTTCTTGGTATGAAACACATTCATGTTTGTTTTGAGTTTAATTTCCTTTGTTCAAACTGGTTGTATCATTTGTTATCTTGGAGTATGATGTACATCTTAGCTACATTGCTGTCTTTCAAACCACTTTCTTCCAGGATGGCCTACTTAAACGAGTTCTGTCTCTGCAGATGCTTCAGGAAACTTCTCATTAAGCTTTTATCCCACCAATGACTGTAGCCTACAACTAAATCCCCTAATGCATGACACACACACCTAAATCTCTTTTCCAAACACCAAACAACAATTTCAGCTTCATTCTCCCTTCTGTTATCCGTCTACCACACACAGTGACCCCCATCCCAGGCTGAGGTTTTGAAGCAGAAGCACAAAAGAGACTCACGTCAATCCATGTTTGTTCCTTCACTTCTCCTCTTCCTCCAGAGCCTTATAGCCCAGCAGTTTGGGTCATGATGTTTGTGATGTGTCTGACTGTGGTGGCTGTGACGGTGTTTGTGTTTGAATACTTCAGCCCAGCTGGCTACAACCGCAGTCTGGTGAGCGCCAAAGGTGAGTTTTACATCTCCTTAGTTGTAGAATTTATGATGGATAATACAGGAGTCATAATTACTAGGTTGTCATTAAAGCAGAGGCAAAGTCTGCTGTTTTCAGAGTGTAATGTGTCAAATGGATTCAATTAGTATTTTCTTCTTCTAAAAATATCTACAGAATAGCTCAAAGCTATTCAATTTGCATCCTACCAAGCATTTCAAAGTAAGCCTGCCTACAGGTCTCTAAATCCCGCCCCTTCCCGCTTGCATGTCCTGCAACCTCGAGTTCCTCAACAAGATTTTGGGTTGGGTTTGGGAGGGCTAATCAATCCCAGAATTCAGTGCTGACAGAGCGTGCCTCGTCTCCAGGTCCGAAAGGTCATTTTCCTGTTTTAATTAGCATTCGTCGCTGCACTAATCGAAGTGTGATTGATGGCGGTGGCACCCTCCGTTGCTGCACATGAGCAATGGTGGCAGAGACCGATGGAAACAAGCTGAGGCAATGAAATTGTTCTGTCATTTGGAAGTTTGTAGAAGGGCATGAGATGGCTGATGAATACTTACACAGTGAACAGTAGACATATTTTGCTTGAAGAAAGAATCCAGGGAAAGAAAAAGGACTTAACACTGCCATCTATTTCAAATACTGCACTTAAAGAATCCATTCATCCACATAAAAAAGAAAACAAACAAAACTTAATTTTCCCCTTAACTCCGGTGATGCTTTGCCATGCAGATAATTTAGGTTTATTTGGAGATTTCTTTTTTATATTATACTTTCGACTGAAGAACCCCCAATCCCCAATGAAAACATGACTGTTCTTCAGAGGAAATGACAGCCTCAGTGGTTTTTGTAAATGCCTAATAATATTTGTAACTGAAAAAGCCTGCTAGCAACAGCAGGGATTATTACTCTGGTTTGTCAGCAGCAAAAAAGGAAAGAATATAATGTTCTCATAGAACGGCAGAGTCTGAAGTAAGAGGAGGTCTGGGTAGTGTTACTGGTCAAGAAAACATTGGACTTTGACATCAGATAATAATTTGTCCTCTGACCATAGCAATGTGGGTATTTTAACCAAAACAAAGGTCTTTGCTTTTATATCATATTTTTTTTATAAGCCACAAGCAAGCTAAAAAAATATCATGGGGAAACTATGTTATTTTGCACGTGAAGGGATTCACTGCCAATTACACGGTATACTTTAAGCTCTTGTACAAAGATTCTGTAACTGACCATTAGTGAGTTGTAGCTTGCCATTAGTGAGTTTTTCTGCCACAGTGTAATCTAGTACAAGACAGCTAACTGAGGATGGTGATCATGTGCGGTCATGTGACCACTCATTCGAGGGCCAGTTCCTCACTTTTGCCTCCACCTCCAAACAAAAGAGTTACCTGCTATGGTGTATATGCCTCCCATCCATGTGTCTTCTTTGTGCACTTGGCTGTTTAGTTCTACAAATGCAATAAAGGAAGATGAGCTTGAGGACTTACTAGTTTACTTTGCAAGTAATAGAGAATACCTGCAGGATTAGAGGACATTGTCACGCTGATTTCTCTTCTCTCTGTTTCCTCAGCTCCTGGTGGTCCAACATTCACTATTGGGAAGTCAGTGTGGCTGCTGTGGGGAATTGTCTTCAACAACTCTGTCCCGATTGAAAACCCTAAAGGAACCACCAGTAAGATTATGGTTCTGGTCTGGGCCTTCTTTGCTGTCATCTTCCTGGCTTCGTACACTGCCAACCTGGCTGCTTTCATGATCCAGGAGCAATATATCGACACTGTGTCTGGACTCTCTGACAAAAAGGTAAGACACTGAATAAAGTTTCACTTGGAGTGACAATGGGGTGGGATAGTTTCTTAAAGTCCACACATGCATGCCAGACACAGAGGGTTTATGTGGAGCTGTGAGATACCACGTCATCTGCTCTCTATCACTCTGCATTGACTAATAAACCATGAATGGAGGAGAGACAAAAGACTCACAGAAAACCTTTTAGATGAAGTCAAGTAAAAAGACTTTGATGTGAATGTCTCTGTCCTTTTCCTATCACTGGGGAGCCCAGTGGCATGAATGACTAATCAATTACTGCCTTCTGTCAATACAGATGGTGTCTGAGTCTCAACTTGTCCTGTCAGTGTTTTGGTCTGTCCATCAATATTCTCCCTGTGCCGTCTCCATTCCTCGTCTCTCTCACACTGTTAAAACAGGATCAGAAAATGTCAAATGATTAAAAAAAACGGTCAAGCCACAGAGGAACAGAACGCCCATACACTTTCCTTAGACACACTCAACCTGGAAGCGGGGCCTCAGAGGAGCGTTACAAGAAAACATTTTATTCTTCACACATAGCATAAACATCTCCCAGGCAGGGATCAGCAGAGCCACCTCAATGATCTATGGTTGTATTAATTGACTATATAAATTTTATGCAGATGCATTATGCTCCAGAACCAAAAGGACTGATATTAATTAGCCTGTACAGCAGAGCATCATCTTCCTTTAATTCAACACAACAAGGGATTACTCAGGTTTAGATCGTAGCCTGACTAGGTTTACATGTTGCACGTTTAAAGGATACATTTGGGGTTATTCTATATTTTTGCACAGGAGACCTCAAAATATTTCTAAGGCTTGTTTTGAAAATAACTAAATAAAACCTACTCAGATCTATCAATAAAATTGTGATGATAGTCACCCAGACAGACTGAATTTACTGCAGAACACCAACACTGGGAGCTCCACAACGTGTCATTTGTGGCTATCGTTTTCTAAAAATTTCCTAAGAAAATTCATTGAAAGAAATGTGCTCTGTGGCACTAATTATGGGCAAAATACGAATTTACCTGAAAGAAAAGCTTCATTTAAACCCAAATAAATCTCAATCATTCATTTATTAGTATATACTCAAGAATAATATATGATTATTCTTTTGTGAACAATGTTGTAAGTAATATACTGAGGTATTAGGAAGGCTGACAGACAAAACCAAGACCACAGCAATTCAGTCGGAACCTACCGGATCCAATCAGATCTGGTAGGCTGGGACTAAATTAAGTTACTAAGTACTGAGAGTCTGTGTTTTAATGCCCTAATACAATATCTCAGACATTTATGAGATCGTTTCCTTTAGTAAAGTGATTTCAGACTGATGGAAACAAAGTCTATATTCCTTGATCTGTATAAAATTGCAGTAACCTTTCAAGTTCAGGCATTTTTTGTGTAAAATTCTTCTTGCTTCCAGAGAAAGTGTTTTCCTACTGTGTCATGGTAGAAAGATAATAACACAAATCTGCAATTAGTCACGAAAAGGCTGTTGAAGCTACATATTATTATTTTATTAACTTAAACACACACTGCAATTTTGTACACAAGACGAGCTCGGGATGTCACCACCCCATCAATTACAAGGAAATTGCTTTTAGTGGGAACCTCTTGATGGCCAGAATGGACAGGAGCAGCAATTACAGCAACCAATAATTCTTCAGTTGTATGTATGGGTATCAAATGAAGATGGACTTGAACAATGTGAACCTATCCTGTAATTTGTAATCTTCTGGCTGTGATGTGGCCTTTTTTTTAAACAGCTCATTATAACAAAAAGCATCTCATCTAAAGCCATTGCAATTGCAGCTAAAGGGTGATTATACTAACACACATACACGCACATACTCATATGCTCACATTTCGATTGGCCCGTTCATTTGCGCTCAGCGCAAAAGGTCAATGCTGTAACCAAGATGAATAGCTCTTTTCTGTTTACAGTCTAATTGAGCGTTAACAGACGTATTTCTGCTTCATTCTGCTCTATGCATCATCTAATAAAATGTGAACTTCGATCAGGCACAGATTGAACCTTACTAGGATCATCTCTGTGCAATGGAATGATTCAAACTCATGCATGTTGATATCAGATTTAATAAAATTGAGGTGAGTGAGTGGCTTCCAGTCCATTTATACAGCATTGCGTTTAGTTGCTGATAAGATCGGTTTTGGAAAAAGATGGAATGACTCTAAAATCGATTTCACTAGCAACAACCCCAACCCCAAATATGAATGACAAACACTCATTGATAATGAAGCAGCAAGCTAGGCCAGAGGCTACAGTTTGGGGAAGCCCTGGATCTGGCTGATCCCCCTCATACCTTTGAGAGAGGTTGACAACCAGAGACAATGAGAGCAAAGGGTATGTGGTGCAAGCAGCCATTTACTGCATAAAGACATGACTGGAAGGGGAGTATTTGGGGTGCAGTCCACCTCCTGAAATTCAAATAAATTATTTTCAGTTAATTTAACTAAGTAGTCCCTCATCCTTTGACTCCTTTCTACCACATTTCTTTTCTTCTCTTTTTAGAATAATTTCTGCTCTTCTGTTTCTTTTTAATTTCCTCTCCATTTATTAATTCATTATTTTTTCCTAATATTCTTCCTTATTTCCCTTTCCGTTTCCTTTTCTCCTTTCTCCAATTTTTTATTGTTCTTTTTTTTACTTCCTCTTTTCCTTCCTTCTCATTTTTTACTTTATATTCCTTTCCCCTTCCTCTTCTCTCCTCCTGTTATCCTTTCATCTTATTTCACCTGTTCATTCTTTTCTTACTTCTTTCTTCCCCTTCTCCTTTAGCTTTTCCCATTTTTCTTCCCATCTCTTCTTTTCTGCTTCCTTTAGTCTTTCCTTTGTTTTGTTTTTTTTTTGCTCTCTCTGTCTCCTTTTTCATCTCTTCATTTTTCTTTACTCTCCTCAATTTTCCCTGTCTACATTTTGAAATCTCTTTCTTGTTATCTTGCCTTTTTCTTTTACTCTCCTCCCTTCATCTCTTCCCTGTTTATCCCATTTTTCTCCTGCCATATTCTGCTCTCTGCCACTTCCATATTCTTCATATTCTTCATATTCATATTCTTCATTACATAATTTCCTCAGGGATTAATAAAGTATTCTGATTCTGATTCTGATTCCTTGACTCCCGTCATCCTCTCTTCACTCCTTGCTGCTTGCTTTTTCTGTCCTCTTGTCCTCACTAAACTTCTCTTATTTCACTATGTCTCACTTTCCTCATCTTTCTTGTCCCCCTTCCCTTTTCTCTCGTCCTCTGTCTCCCTGCAGTTTCAGAGACCACATGAGCATTATCCTCCTTTTCGCTTCGGGACCGTCCCAAATGGAAGCACAGAGAGAAACATCCGCAGCAACTACCCCGACATGCACACATACATGATGAAATACAACCAGAAGGGGGTGGAGGAAGCCCTAGAAAGCCTCAAAAATGGGTAAAGTTTTGATTGCATTTTAAATATATTACACAGTTTAATATGAAGTTCTATTTAACTGATCCTCATGCCAGTGAAGACATAGTAATAATGATTATAATTTGTGTAGTACAGTTGAGATTTGATGCTCTTTGTGTGTACTTCTAAATTAAGCCAATGTGATGGGTGTATTTTTAGATTTAAAGTCATTTCTAGTAGAGCTTAATTTGTATAGAAAAGAGCTGTCAAACATGCCATGTTCACAAAAGACCAGATCATTTTTGAAGAGCCATACTGGTGACTTTGCACATTTTTAAATGCTAATTGTGCACTATATATATATATATATATATATATATATATATATATTTTTTTTTTTTTTTTTTTTTTTTTTTTTTTTCTTTTTTTCTTTTTTTTTTTTTTTTTTTTTTATTTTTCCCTAC
>VUQS01031466.1:0-20308 GCA_015108495.1 Heterochromis multidens | reverse complement strand
CAAGTACATTTCGTGACAAAGACGCACACACACACACACACACACACACACACACACACACACACACACACACACACACACACACACACACACACACACACTCTCTCACACACACACACACAAACACATTCACCATGATGGCCGCCGCCGGTGTGGAGTTAATATCCTCCCTCCTCTGAGAGCTTAAGAGCATCCCCCACACACACACACTCACACTCACTCTGAGCTTTCCATGATGACGTAACAAACAGTGTGTTTATGGTCAACATACGGTAACTGGGTGATAAAATGGGCCGTGCTCCCTGGAGGTCGCTGGGGAGAGCTC
The DNA here is from genome assembly GCA_015108495.1 of Heterochromis multidens. NCBI lineage: Eukaryota > Metazoa > Chordata > Actinopteri > Cichliformes > Cichlidae > Heterochromis > Heterochromis multidens. The sequence goes on along the minus strand of VUQS01031466.1, from coordinate 19,983 downwards.
AGCTCAAGAGGTGACCACCTGTTCAGAGGCCTAAGGGGGTGGCTTATGTGGTAATGATATTTAATGGAGATGTGTTCAGGGACTGTAAATTCTCTGACATAAAGGGTGTTGTATTGGAACAGGAAAATGCATTAACACCACCAAAGAATAAAGAAGACAAAATATCCATATGCATACACATTTTTCAGTTTTGGACCAAAACTCTGTTTAATTTGAAACAAAATAATTGCTTAAATATACAGTATAATATGCACTTAACAGGATGCCACCAACTGAATAAGGATTATCATAGGTTTATTAAACTTAATAATAATCATGAAATGTGTAAGTATATCAATGGTGTAAAGTGTTGCATGGATGAGTTGGCAAGTGTATTGCACATAAGGAGTGTGAAAAAAACAAAATAAAGTAATAGTGCAAACAAAAAGAACCAAACGGGGGTGCCATGGCATGGAGTGGAGACAGGCAAGGCCTCTGGGCTTTAATAGCCTTGCAGAACACTGGTCAGGTGTTCTACATTTCCTGCCATCTCCCATATCTCCACCCAGGAAATCCCTGCAACACAAAACACACGCACACACAGCAAACCCCACCCCAACAACTAGAATCAAAAAGTGAGATTGGGTAGGGTTTAAGTGTGGATTTTGCACTTTAATTTGAGAGTGCTCTGATCTCTACTGAATTAGATGTATGACTTGTAGCCCCTTTTATATGATCTCCTGAAGAGTGCATCTTGGCATCAAAATGGTTCCCTCTACAAATAGCCAGTGAGATTTTCTGTTTTGGATGCATAATGGAAAACTTTTGCTCTAGCCCAAGAACTTAAATCACCTTAATCACCTTAAAAAACAAACTATCCATGACAATTGTGTGCTTTGTTTACAAGAAGCATTCACATAATGCAACTCAAAGTGGACTGAAGTTAGCTCTAGAGTTGTACAGCTATACTGTTGTAGAGGCCTTGATAGTGCCGTGCTAAGCCAATAACAAAATTTCTTCACTGTCCTAAGATTCTCCAGCTGCAATGTAAAAAACATCCAAGACAGTTGAGATGTTCATTATGGAAATGGTTATCTTCAGGTTACTATAAGCTGTCATGTCTCTTTTCTGCTCATGCCCCTCTTACTACCTCCCATAAACTTTCGTCCCTTTAGGTGACACCGAGCGCTTGGAGACAGTTTGGTTGTCAGGCATCTGCCAGAATGAGAAGAACGAAGTAATGAGCAGCAAGTTGGATATTGACAACATGGCAGGTGTATTCTACATGCTTCTGGTGGCTATGGGCCTCAGCTTGCTGGTCTTTGCCTGGGAACACCTGCTTTACTGGAAACTAAGACACTCCCTTCACAAGTCTCACAAACTCGACTTCCTGTTGGCCATCAGCAGGGTAAGATTTCCAAGTTTGTTAACTGATTTTTGCTGTTTTATTCCCTTCATGGAAATAGGAGCAACAAAAACAGGCAGGATATGAGAGAGAAAGCAGGCAGCAAAACTCAAGCAGTAAAGGTCTGAATCAAATTAGGCCTCAATTACTCCTGTTGGCATTTGTGTACATCTGGTATTTGCTAGGGTTACATGGTGGTACAGTGGGGACACAGAAAAAACCAAAAAAACCAAAAACACATTCAGACCTAAATTTCTCTGGTGGGACAGTTAAACACAATTCAGGAAGGCTGATTTAAGTAACATACTAAATTAAATATTTTGTTGTAACAGTTGATATGGCACATTGGCACAGCAGTTAGTACTGGGTTCCAACCTGCTGGTTGACTAGGGCCTTTATTTGTGGCCTGATTTTCCTGTGCCCACCTGGCTTTTTTCTGGGTGCTTAAGCTTCCTACCTCAGGTTAATTGGCTGTATGTGTTGATGTTAGCGTGAACACCTGTCTGTCTCAGTGTTAGTCCTGTGATGGACTGGCGACCTATCCAGAGTGTACCCTGCCTCTCGGCCAGTGTCAGCTGGGATAGGCTCCAGCCTCACTGTGACCCTGGCTGGATAAGCGATTAAGAAAATGGATGGATGGCTGTTATGTGCCCTAACCTCTCAGCTATCAGGTTGCCTCTTGTCAGTTGATTAAGTTGTTTTTGTGAGAGAGCTGGGTTGTTTATGCATCCTCGGTTGGTTTGATCACTGATTGCATGATTTACAGAAGTGGGATTGAGAAATTGCTTCACTGATTTTTGCATTGATCATTTAGTTAAGTGACTGATTGGCCCCCTGTAATTTGATTAGTTGTGTAACAGCTTGCTCGAGAGATTGAAAGACTGGCTGTTCGATTATTTTGGCTCTAAGTGGTTGGTTGGCTTTTTCTCCATTTAACATGTTGTTTTACATGAAGTGGCTTTTATGTGACGATAAATTAATGCAAATGGATGTGTATTTGCATGTAATTACATGGCATTATTGAAGGGCCTTGTTATAATGTTAGCTAAAAAGGCACAGTATTCTTATTAAGAATGAGAGGGGAGGGGAGAGACAAAAAAGGATGAAAAGCAGCTCTAATTCTAATGTTTACTCAGCATTTAACTTTGATTGCCTAATATTCATTTGCAATTAGCCTAAATCACTACCCAGTTTGTTGATGCTGTTGTTTTGGAATGTGGTTATTGAGGCAAAATGCTCTGGCCTCAGTTACAGCCAGGAAATGTCTATGGACTCCAGCCTCCTCTACTGTGTAATCATACCATTGTGCCTGGATCTGGGTTTTATCAGATTAACGGCTAAATGACTATCTGATCATTAATCCATATGGGGCAGCCCCAAGGACCAAATTAAATTTGGCTCTTTCAGGATGTCTCAGCCAACTGTAAGCAGAGAACAGTCATGGGATTTGGCTCTTTGTTTGTCCATGCAGTTAGAGACAGTTTGTTCTGTAAGGGACTTTAGGCATGTGTCCCCATGTGCTTCTATTGATTCAATCCTCTCAGCTTAAACAGTTTTTCTTTGGGTTAGGGGAGAATGCATAATGAATTGGTGACTAAGACTTGCCTCAGTGACAAGATGAGATATTAATGAAATCTTTTTTATGCCAATGGGATGTTTAGTAGTTAAGAGGTAGGTCATCACTTTAAGATGGGGGAAATCTCATCTGTGAAATTGTCCCCACTAGGGCGATTCAAAGTTAACAGTTTGTGTCTAACCAGTGATTTAATTACAAATGATTTCTTGATTTATTCTCGAATTCTATTTTCTTGTCTATGGAGTCCATTCAAGATCAGAGGAGATTCTTTTTTTCTTTTTTGAGGACTGCTCTTGTGTTACCTTGTAAGATGTTTTGTGTTTCTCCTCCTACAGTTGGTGCTTTGGTCCAGTCCAGTTATTATATACTGGCAATTACAAATACTGGCAAAGAGAAAGATTGCAGATACTATAGATAGGAGAGATATGACATGTGACACTTAGTACTCATTTGTCGTTTTGAAAGGGCTGTTCTTAGACAGTAGACATCTTCTGGTTGTGAGCAGAACTGTAGCTGCTCTTCCTGCTGTGACAGTTGAAGCTGTGGCTGGATATGTGCCAGTGGTTCAGACTGCGATAGATGTGTCCAGCTGGAATAGGACTAGTACTATTTGAACCTGTTGTGCTTCCCTCAGAGATATGCTACCAACATATGGCAGCTTAACAGCCAAAGCACAGCTACAGCCAGAATCACTGACATCTTAAAGCAGCATGGAAGGAGGAGCTGAGGTGGAGGTGGGTTGCAAAGTTGCTTGCAGGCACACCACAACTGAGAGTAGGCTAAAGCAGCTTCAATAGTATGCCCTATATGAGACTTACCAATTCCATGGGGAGAACCTTATCAGTTGATCACCTAAGATTGCAGCTGAGTTCTTGTGAGTGGTCTATTATAACACATGATACTGTATTGTAATGCAGCTCAGCCTTTCTCCATAGATCAGATGAAATACAAACATAATAAAGAGACATGACGATATTTCAAGTTAATGCAAAAGTTATTGCGAGGTAACCCAAAAGTAGTCTTTAAAAAAAATCTTTGGGGACACAGAATATTTCTCACTTCTTGTCTTCATTCTTTATTTGTTTCTTTGTCCCTGTCTTTCATCTTTCAGGGTATTTACAGTTGCTTCAATGGAGTGGAGGATACTGGGCGTTTGTCTGGTTTGGCCAAGCCTGACCTGACCTCCAATTACGCTCAGGCAAATATGCTTAAGATGCTTCGAACTGCCAAGGATTTGGTCTCCACTGCTAATGTAGAGAGCTCCCTGGACAACGCTACCAAGACCATTGAACAGCTGAGTCGACATGGTGGCAGCTTGCCTGTTCGTGTTCCACAAGTTGCCACAGAAGCTGTACCAGCGGGGTTTGCTTATGTTACAGAGAATCATTGCTCTCTTCCTCAGCGCTCCCTAACCCCACCACTGACTGCTGTAACCTCTCTCAAACAGCAGAGGGGTGTGAGCAGGCCCACACCATTGCGCTATACACTACCAACACGCTCTACTTCATGTCTGTATGACAGACCACTTCCTGTTTCCAGCCTCAGCAGTCCCCACTTGGCCGTTGGAGAGCCACTCCCTCACCAACACCCACACCACTACCAGACCACTGGGAGACTCTATGTAGACACCCACTCACACTCGTCCTTCATTCCCTGTACCGACCTCCAGCTACCTGACATCTACACTTCTCACCCAGCCTCCTCACCCCAAAACCAGCATGTCCAAGTGGGCTTTTCCCGACGGAAAAGGAGGTCCAAGAGTTTTCAATTTGATGATGGGGATGTAGAGAGGAGAACACATGGGGAGCAGGAAAAGAGTGACAAAAGTCCTGTGTGTCTGAGTGAGCTCAAAGTCAACCACCTCCAAGACAACCACATCTCTGCCCCGAGCGTTGACAATATTTACACAGGGGAGGCGATGCCTCCTCGTGTAGAGAACTACGGCTCTTGGCCACCAGAGGACCTTGTCCTGAGAGGCAGACGCAGGCACAGACGCCCCTCTTTTCTCAAAGCAACATGGGGTAGCGAGCAGATCCACCAGCTTGATGAATCCCAGTCTTCCCTGTCCAGTCAATCACCTTCGACCCTTCCAGACCTCTTCCCATGCATTCTTACTCAAACCACACCTGCTAAGGCATACAATCCTGCACATCTTCGAAACAACCTGTGCCTCCCAAGGAACCAGGCCTACCTCCACATAAGGGAGGACCAGAGGAAACCCAATGGGCGTAAGGGCCAACGGCTGCGCTACTCTCACTCCACCCACCTACCGACATATGGAGAAGCAGTGCAGCATGGAACTGGGATAGGGCGGGGCATGGTACGGAGAGCAACCAGCTTGCTCAGCAGACAGTATGCGCATTACCTGAACTCATACCCTGGACTGCCCCTCTACCATGGTCCCCTGGACTTGCAGCACCACAGCCAGACTTCTAGCAGTCACCCAGGGTCCAGCCCAGTTTGCCAGCTGTTGGCTTGTGGTGGTGGGCGATGTGGGGGGCAGCGGGCCCTGCTGTACCAGGACAGTGTGTATGGAGCCTACGGGGTCTATCAGGGGTCCCAGACTGGATCAGAGGCTCAGGCAGGTCAGGGAGCAGGAGGGCAGCCTGTGGGGAGCCCCTGTGTACTTAGGCCCTGGCGACGGGTGTCCAGTCTGGAATCTGAAGTTTGATTGGAAACCGCTAGGACCTCAAAAGGTGAAAATAGTAGAGATACAGAAGACAAGATTTTAAAGCATTACCACTGTGGAGAGAGTTTATTGGTTAGATTAATGTAAAAGGGTAAAGTTGTGATTTGAAGTAGCCGTTGATTTTCTATGTGACTTTATGTGGTAAAGAAAAACGTTTTGGCTCTCCAAATTTTACGGATATGTTGAACTGATGTGATTTTCAGTACAAAATGAAGACTGCACTGTTACCAATATAGTATCAAGAAAGCTACAGAAATCTGGAGTTGGCAGGTTTAACCCACTTGCTGCTTTCTTATGAACAATGCTTGTGTGTTTTCTGTGCTTTAATGTGCACCAAAATTTACAACAGTCTATGGTGTTGGCGCATGGTTAAACTATAACCAGAGTTTTCATGCTGTGTGTGTGTTGTGTATACTTTATCATGGAAGGTTGGGATTTAGTCTTGGGTGTCGAATAGATGGACTCTCTTTAAATACAACCACCAAAAACAAGCAGCCATTGTAGCAAGATATTTTAAGAGAGCTGCAACGCAGACGTGGAGAGTTTTATTCCAATTTGAGACATTCAGTATTAAAATGCTTTTATTCCAGAAACACAAAAAGCAGCAGTTTTCTATAATAAAATCATAATTTTGAGACATCTGTTTATTTCAGGTAACTTAATTAAATATTTATAATGTTTTGGAGCTAAAACCTTGACGTCTTCATTTAGCGATGAATGAGACAAGGGATTGACTTTGTGAAAGCAGTCCATGTGAACACAATCTGCAAAATGGTGACAGTGATAGGACAGGATTGACCAGCACTAGGTGTCTTAAACTATGGACTCTCGTTCCTCACTGTGTCTCACTGTGAGACTTACAGTACAGCACAACATCGCACAGGGCCTGACATTAAATAAATTCTGTATCCTAAATACTATATCAGTATAGAGAAATGTGTTATTTGAGGCTGTTAGTGTCATATTCATGTATTCTACATATGATAGGAATTTATAGTCACTCTTTTTCTAAATACACCTCTGGCACATTCTGAGTTTTTCTTTTTGTAAAGCTGTTGCTGATTTATTGAAACATTTGTTATTACTGTATTAACTCTACAGTTGGCCTATATTACGATTTTCATCACTCCCTCTTTTCCACTCTTTTATATTCCCTCATTGTCCCTATTTCCCATCTCCTCTAACTGTTTAATGATCAAATTTAAATGAGGTAATTAAAAGCTATTCTAGTATCTATATTACCTTTTCCCTCACCCTGTAATTAATCACTTAGACCAATTAAAGAGCCTTTTTGGATGAATACGCATGTGTGCTTCTTCTTTGTTGCTCCTTGTATTTATATATATCTATACTTATTTTGTAGAGGAAAAATGATACTTTAATAGAAAAAATGCCTTAAAACCATATTACAGTATTTTGGGTAGCCTAATACTCAGATTTTTGCCAAAAGTTGTTCTTGCCAGTTAGATATGCAAGAGAGATCAGACGTTTAATACCACTCTCATATCTGTATACTAAACATACACTCATGGCCTTAATTCTTCATAGCATAGATTTAAAAAGGTGCTGGACATTTTGGTCCATGTGCAGATGTGAAGATGTTAGCTACACTGTGGTCATAAAGCAATGGACATGGTCAGCAACAATACTCAGGTAGGCTCTGGCATTTAAATGATGCTCAGTTGGTAAAAAGGGGCCCAAATTGTGTCAAGACAATATCCCCCACACCATTTCACCACCACTACCATCCTGAACTGTTGATACAAGGCTGGATGGACCCATGCTTTCATGTTGTTTATGCCAAATTCTGACCCAAACATCCGAATGTCACTGCGAAAATCAAGGCTCATCAGACCAGGCAACATTTTTCCAATCTTCTATTGTTCAATTTTGGTGAGCCAGTTGGAATGGTAGCCTCAGTTTCCTGTTTTTCAGCTGACAGCGGTGGTGCCTGGTATAGTTTTCTGCTGCTGTAGCTCGTCTGCTACAAGGTTCAAGACAAAGGGGTAACATTCAGCAGGGTAGCCCTGGGGCCGAATCAATAGGATTATCATATGGCTCCTTCAGACTACATAGAATGCATATATTCACTGAATTATGTTAAGGTGGACAGACTCTATAAGTTCGACTATGTGGTTAAGTTATGGTTCTACTTTTGAACCAAAGCCTAACTTTTTAAAAAAAAATTTATGCAGCATACATTTTCCCTGTGAATTGACTTTTAGCACCAAAAATCTACTCAGTCATTTGGCACCCCCTTGATTAAAATAAGCACCTTTTCTGAAAGATTTTGATGGTGGAGGGGTATTCTGGGAAATATATGACTTTTACTTCCTAACCTTGCTCCCTGTCATTTTGTGGAAAATATGTGTGAACCAGTTGACGTGAACTATGCAATAATTTGTTTTTCAGCAACTGTCGTCGGCACAGTGGCGTTATAAATTATGTTTAGCAAGCAAAGCAGAAGGAGGAAGGCGAGAAGAGAGTAGGTCATGTATACCACCAGGACCTTGGATGTGAGCACTGTTGTCAATAACTTTACTGAGCGCAAGGCCCAAAAGATGAAGCTCTGATGGGTACATAGTTTGTGTTTTTGTAATGGACTAAAACATTGTTACCACTTATATGTCAAAAATATGCATTCGTATTGTAATTTGTGTGTGTTTGTGTGTGTGCGTGTGTGTGTGTGTGTGTTTGAACTATAAATAGAAGCTGGTCCATTTGAAATGATTTTTCAATGAGTGTACCTGTTGTCAGTCTGTAAGGACGTGGTTAATGGGCTTCTGTCTTTTGTTCCATTGTATTTAGACATTACAGTTGTCTTTATGTTACTTTAGCAAAGCTAAATCTGCTTTAGGCTTGTGGTAGTCTAGTTGAAGAAGATAGTGTGAGTTTATAGCATAAGCTTAACGTCTGACTTCTGACTACAATTGTTGTCCATGCTGCTCATCAAAAGCTGGAATGATACTGTTGATACTGATTATTGCTATATGATTGGTTTTTTTGTTTTTTTGCACGTACTATGTGCTTGCATGTGAGAGAGAGAGAGAATGTGAGATAATGTGTTTGCTCAGATAGAATGTGGCGGTAAGGGCCTAACACAGAGTTATTATGCCTGTGGTTCAACTTGTTGTGCATTCAGAGATGCTCTTCTATTTGAGTTACTGTTGCCTTCCTACCAGCTTGAAGCAGTCTGGCTATTGTCTTCTGACCCTTCAACAAGACATTTTGGCTCAGAGAGCTGTCACTCACTGGATATTTTATCTTTTTCAGCCCATTCTCTGTAAACCCTAGAGAGGGTTGTGTGGGAAAATCTGGCACCAACAATCATGCCATGTTTAAAGTCACTTTTCTTTCTCATTCTGATGCTTCGTTTAGACTTCAGCAGGTTGCCTTGACCATGTTTAAATGCTTAGATGCATTGAGTTTCTTAATGTTATTGAGATTTTGTGGTAGATGATGGGGCAAAGTTGAGCGCCCGTTGATTAATCCACTGTGTCTTAATTGGGACATTTCTGTAAATACACATCTGTTAGTACATTAAATACTTACAGTAGTTGAGCAGTGCTTGAATTTTGACAGTGTCATCTTAAATCAAATATAGCAGGTTGTGTACATGACAATTGCAGCTTTGAACATGACTGTACAGCTAGCTTCTATAATTGCCAAACCTCTGATCACATATCAAATATTAATACATTTTTGTACAATGGTCTTGTACAATGGAAAATACAATTAAACACACATAAATACCAAACAATGTCACAACACTGATATCTGATAAAAACTGACACTCATAGTGCTATACTGGCATCCCCTTGGCACTGATGACACATCCTCGTCCTACTTACTGAAAACTGGTTGGTGGCATGCCTTGGTCAAAAGTGTAGCGTTCCACACTAAAGTTTTTGACCTGACACACTGCAAGTAGTCATAGTCCTCAGTGTGAATGCATAAAATAGAAAGTTGCTGTCTTCAGTCTTTATGACAGGCTTATTGTTACCATTCATAAATGCTTAACTTTTCTTTTACGGTTGATGAAAAAAAAATACAAGTTAGAAAGGACAGGAAAAGACAGAACAGCAGATGAAGATGAGGATCTGATCGCAGATCAAAGCCTCCTTCTCTGATCTTGTCATATGGAGGTCAATCATCTGCTGCAGTATCCGGGAGGAATATCCTTTTGGTGTTTGGGTCACATGTCAGCTGGTGACTGACACAAATACAAGGCAGAAAAAAAGATTGCATCAACTGGCAGTGATGTTCATCTTTCACTTCTAATCTACTGTCAACTTTTGAACTTTTGACAAGATTTCTGTCAGGGTTTGGCAAACCTGACAGAGTGGCGATCATGGCATGGTGTAAAATTTCCAGTAATGCCTGCCTGAAGCAAATTTAAGCAAAGATAACATACCCCAACCCAAGGTGACCTTTTACTCTATGCTGTTGTCATGACGAGGTAAGACTCCATTCAGGAAGCCAGATGAGTAATGTTCGGGAGCCTGAACATTGAGCGCTATGATTTTTCCATTACTCTCTTCTTTGTTACTGGAGCATTGCCTTAGATTGGACCATAATATTGATTTAATCCTCTTCTCTGCTGCAGATCCCATATTTTTAGCATTTGAGGTAATTGGACTTCTTTTCATCCCAGAAGATCAGAAAGAGGCTCAGCAGGCTTTGGTAATTGTGTAATTAAGACATGCTTTTTGGCCTAAGATAAAAAGCCTGGATTTGAACAGGTGAAGGTGGATTTTATCTTTTTGGGTACAAATATCTGATAGTATTGTTGTGCAAAAGGAAAGTATAGTTAGAAAGAGATGCCTGTGTCTATATCATAAAGCATTTTCTTTATCAATTTAAATAGATAGATCATCACTATTTTCTGTTGTTAGTGAGAAGGAACCTGCAATCTATGAAGAAGCAAAAGTAAATATGACAATCAAGGTTAACTGAATAAATGAATGTATCTTGTACTTGTATTTTTAGACCTAAAAGTTTTCCAACAGTCCCAATAAAAAAAAGTTCTCAAGAGAAGATAAAGAGTTGTTGGCTCTGTTGAGTACTTCACTTTTAGTTTTTTCAAAGAAACACTGAAAAAAAAAGATGTACAAAAGGTTGTTTGTTCTTCTTTTTATGTTACTGTGTAATGGATCGTGTCCTTTCTCCCATGTAGCATACAACAAGAGGTCAGACGTGTTCTCACTTAAGACGTTAGTTTATTTGTCTTAGGCGAAGGTGCTCTCTGGTTAGAGCGGACACCTGTATCACTTCCTTGCTGTAAATTCACCAGATAGCTACATGCGCTATTCAATTCAATTGGACATTTGTGTTCTCACATACTGTCTTTGCAGAATATTTAGGAAAGTTAAGGGCTGTAGTGGATGTGTGAGAATGACTTGCCACACATAGCTGTCTGGCCATCAGTTCATGCCCTGAAGCTGAAGCGCACTTAGGGTTATGCAGCAAAACAATGATCAGAAACACATCAGCAAGTCTCTAAGCAGCTCAAAAAAAACCAAGATGAAGGTTTTGGAGGGGCCTAGTCAAATGTCTGGACTTTAATCTGATTGGGATGCTTTGGCATGACCTTAAACAGGCTGTTAATGCTCAAAAACCTTCCAAAGAGGCTAAATGAAAACAATTCTGTAAAGAAGAATGGACCAAAATTCCTCCACAGAGATGTGAAAGACTCATTGCCAGTTATCAAAAATGCTTGATTGCAATTATGGCTGCCAAGGGTGGCACAACCAGTTATTAGGTTTAGGGGGCAATGGCTTTTTCACATAGGGACAGTTAGGTTTGGATAGCTTTTTTCCCCTAATAAATGAAATCATCATTTAAAAACTACATTTTGTATTTACCCATTATCTTTGACTAATATTAAAATTTATTTGATGATCTAAAACATATAAGTGTGACAAATATGCATCGGCAGCATAGTGACACAGCGGTTAGTACTGTTGGCTCAAGCAAGAAGGTCCTGGGTTGGAATCCATCAACTGACCGGGACCTGTTTGTGTGGAGTTTGCATGTTCTCCCCGTGTCTGCATGGATTCTCTCTGGGTACTCCAGCTTCCTCCCACAGTCCAATGACATGCAGTTAGTGGGGTTATGTCATTGAAGAATCTAAATTGCCCATAGTTGTTGTCTGGTTGTCTGTCTCTCTGTGTTAGCCCTGCGTCAGATTGGCGACCTGTCCAGGGTGTACACCATCTCTCGCCCTATGACAGCTGGAATAGGCTCCATATACAAGCACTGTATACAGTCATGTGAAAAAGAAAATCTTCACTGGGCTCTTTGCAGTTCTGTGAAAAACTAAGTACATCCCATGATTCAGAAGCTTGTAGAGCCACCTTTAGCACCAATAACCTGAAGTAATCCTTTTTTTCTGGCCCACTTACAGTTCATTGAGGTTTTCAGGCATTCGTTTATACACAGCTTTCTTAAGGTCCCGCATAGCATTTCAACCAGGTTGAGATCTGGACTTTGATTGGACCATTGCAACACCTTTATTCTTTTCTTTCAGTCATTCTGTTGTAGATTTGCTTGTGTGCCAAATTTTACATTTGACTCTAGAATACTTTGGTATACAGAGGAGATCATGGTCGACTCAAAGACTGCAAGGTGGCCAGATCCTGTGGCTGCAAAGCAAGCCCAAATCATCACTCCTCCACCATTGTGCTTGACAGCTGTTTGTGCTGTTATGCTGTGTTTTCATCAAACATGGCACTGTACTGTATGGCCCAATGTCTCCACTCTTGTCTCATCTGTCCAAAGGACATTGTTCTAGTCTTATGGTTTGTCTAGATGCAGCTTTGCAAACCAAAGTCATGCTGGCATTTTCTTTTTAGAGAGAAGAGGCTTTCTCCTGGCAATCCTTCCAAAAAAGCCTATACTTCTTCAGTTTTTTTCTAATTGTATTGTCATGAACTTTAACATTTAACAAGCCTGTAGAGTCTGAGATGTAGCTTTTGCAGTTTCTCTGAGCATTGCATGGTCTGATCTTGGGGTGAATTTGCTGGGACGATTGTGGCATTGTGTTAACACACACCTCAAGACCAGCAAACTGCCACAACCTCAGCTTTTATAGAGGTGGTCACACTTGATGATGATCATTTAATCAAGTGCATTTAATGACCCTCTTAATTCCATAATTCTCAATAATTCCAGTGAAAGTGTGTAGTTAGTTTTTCACAGAACTGAGTCCTATGAAATCTTTCTTTTTCACATGTGCGTATAACTAAAGTTTTCTTGTAAACACAAACAAACACAGGGAAGTTTTCTTAGATTTAATTTTAGATGCCAAAACCTTTTTTTTTAATAAGTCGTATTTCTTTGTATAGACCAATGGTGTAGACTGTGATGCCTGCTCGATGCACCACTGTGCCTAAGGGCAGCTAAAACGGCTGTAGACTCTTTGTTTTGTTGTTGTTGCACAGCATGCAGAGGCTGGCACACCTAGCAAATAGCCATAGAATAACTGTGAGATTCACTGTACAGAATATCACTTCAGGGTTTTACTTGAGTGCTTTACATTTAAAAAATCAGCATAGTCATTTGCGTTCTTTGCAGTGACTAAATGCCTGAAAGCCTGGAGGTATTTCAATGTATGTCTATGTGTGTGTCTGTGTGTCTGTGTCTTGATTACGTGTGTAGAGGCTTCATCACTACTGATGAAGGACCTGTCTTGCCAAATGATGAAAGATGTGACTCATGCATATGAAAACATCAATGGAGCACCTGGGACAGGCTGCAGACGTCACACACAGAGACCAACACATTAACACGTTTTTAATATGAAGTACTTGTACAACATTTACACATTCAAATCATTTTTCTGTATATAAACAAATCCCCACACACATAAACGTATGGCATCTCAATCCCAGACACAGATGAAAGGGGAGAGAAGCACATGAGGAGATGAAGAACAATTAGGCACCTTTAACAGCTTGCTGATTTAATTTTCATGTCAGGACACAGCAGTCTATAAAGACCACCCTTGAAGGTAAAACCTTATTCATTCATTCATCTTGTCACTCGCAGACACATCTCACTTCATATTTTTCCAAACTAGGACATTCAACTCTTTCATCCAGTGTGTAAATATGCCTGTTTATGGCCTCTTTTTAAATAAAATTAATGCCAAGAAACAAAAACTGAATCTGGCAGCCCAGTTAATTTTTAATTATGCATATGCTTTTTTTTTTATATGCACATAAACAACAAGCAGCAACCTTGACAGGGTCGTCGGCCACAACGTCTGGAGTCACCAGAGAGCCGGAGTCCGGTCTCCTCACACCTCCCGCTTGCGAATAAATTGCTTCACATATCGCGGCAACAGCTCCAGATGCTCTGAGTCACCTTGAGACAAAAGGCTGGCCTGCCCTCCCTGATAGGTGAGAAAGAGAAAAAGGAAAGAGGAAAAGGGGATGAGATGAGATGAGAGGACAAAAAATGTGGGTAAAAATGAAGAGAAGACAAATATTTGGGACAAGGGCTGAGGGGAGAAAAAAGAGGGTTGAGGGAAACTAGAGATGGCAAAGGAGATGGCTGAGAATTGTGACAGGAGGATAGAAAGTTATAAGAGAGGAGGAGGAAAGGAGATGAGGTGGCTCGGAGAGGAGATGGAGAGAATAAGAGAGGGGAGGTGGAGGGAATGAGGAGAGAGAGAGTAAAGGAGGAGTAGGGAAGGATAAGAGAAAAATATTAGGACAGCTGATATGAGAACAGGTGGGGAGTGAGCAGGAGAGCAAAGAGAGGTAAGGAGAGATTTATTTCTCTGTGTGTCTGACAGAGGAAGGATTATAATTTGAATTGCAGGATGACGATGAGGAAAACCAGGAAAATATCATGGAAAAACCTTACAGTAAAAAGATCCCACACATCTTCAATTCTTGGGTGAAATTACAGCTGCGTGAAAGAGTACAATTTTGTAATGATGGCCTTATTAAAATTAGAGAGAGATACACAAGCACCGAAAAACAACATCATTACTATTTCACTGGCATACATACAGAAACGTGATGTAAATGACAGCGGCTGTGGTTGTTTTGACTTTCGCTTTCATATTAACTAAATCATCAAAGCAGTACAGCATTCTGACTGTGACAGCTGTCTGTGCATACGAGGACACGTTTTATTGTGCTACACTATGCAATTAAACTTTGAATTTGAGACTCTGTGTGTGTGTACGTGCTTGTGTGCGTGAATGTGCAGCCATGCAGCAGCTCCTGCTGTATCCGAGACAAGACGATTGGATCTGCCAGCCGGCAGGAACGTTAATTACTTCAGCAATCTTCAGGCTCACTCCCCACAATCACTCCCATCTTTGGGAGGGGAATGAGCTCGACCATTCAGGAAGACCGAGGCTGTGATTCAAATCTGTTTTGAGGGAGATGGAGGCCAGAGCAAGTTTCAAGTGTTGTTTTGGCTTTTAAAATTGAACATTTCCTTCCACTTTCCATAACAGCTGGTACAGTAATGGATGATAAATGCTTTGATGTAAAACCCATCAGTTCTGGGTGTTAAGTTGAGACTAATTTTTGTCAGGGAAATTTAAACAGGGGGAATGCAACTGAATAAGAAAGATGTAATCTTAATTAACAGATCAATTGTCTATTTTTTAAAACAAACTACAGAAATGCAATTTCTCTTCTGCTGTTTACTTATTTTTAACAAACCCAGGCTGCTTTTCCTTTTTCTTCAGACAGTCAAAAATTGTAGCTGACTGAGTCTTGTAAAGTGAGTCAAACCGTGTTAAAATGGCGAGATTTAGAGCAGCCCAACATTATTGCAGCTAAATCCCCCCCTCCACACACACACACACATTAAAGCTATACAGGGGGGTGATTTCTTCCATGTAACTCCCCAGTTTAATCTGTTTTAAAGCTTAAAATTATGCATTATTAGAGAAGTGGCTGCTTTGAGTGACAGGTGGATGCAGACATAGCTGTAGCTGTAGGCAGCTGTGGGTGCTAGATGTGACATCAGCTGTTCTGAGTCATTGAACTGGACCTCTGAACTGTGTTTATTGTGTTTTTGTCACGATTCAGGGGAAAACAGGTAAAAACAATGAGAGCAGGGGAGACAATCACCAAGGAGGGGAAACAGCAAAGTAAAACTAGAACAGGATGAATAATAAAACTAACCTTCTGTAAAAAATACACTACAATGCATCTTTGTAAAATGAAGGAATTTTCCATGTTTTTTGCTGTTTTTAATCACTTACCATTTATGGTAAGTGATTAAAAAATAATGTACTGGCAGAAAATTACCAGTACATTTCCCGTTTTTTTACAGATTTTATTTGATACACTGTAAGACAAGAAGTAGCCAATTTACTAATAATTAATACTGAAACAAGGCGACAAAGTTCTTCTGGAACTGAAAGGGACAGCATTTTTGGTGAGTGTAATTCTAGTATTTTATTTCTGTTACTTATGATACACACATACAGTCTATGAGTGGATGCATTTGATAACAAGAATGAGGTGCAAAGTAACACATTACTATAATCTCATCACATTTTTCTAAAGTGCAGTAATTTAATGCATTCTCATACTAAATTCAATAATCACATTACAGTTACAATTAATCTGCTGGACAGAAAAAAAATTTATCAAACATGCTTTTTTCTTCCTGCGCACTTTTGCTACAGTCAGCTGATTCCAGTTCATGTTCTGGGA
Organism: Heterochromis multidens; assembly: GCA_015108495.1. Lineage (NCBI taxonomy): Eukaryota > Metazoa > Chordata > Actinopteri > Cichliformes > Cichlidae > Heterochromis > Heterochromis multidens. The sequence goes on along the minus strand of VUQS01031466.1, from coordinate 3,643 downwards.
GGATGAAAATTGGTGGAGCAGTCTGGAACTTTTGAGGGGTGGAGATATAGACATTACTATTTAAAAAGGCAAACTGTGTCCATGCCAGAAGCAACAACATGTCAACTCTTTACAAGCATTTGCAAACAAAGCTAGTCGGGAAGAACCCCGGATAATGTTAAAGCTTCAACAGGTAACAAAAGCAGTGATGAGCTAACGGCAATGTAGCCTCCATCTCTACCTGTACCTGTGAGTAACTAAGCAACATATAATGTATTACTTTCTTTTCTTTTTTTCCCTTTTTTTTAAAGTAGCGAGTAAACCCAAGATGGCAGCAGCCAAAATGCTTACCAAGTCTTCAAAATTCAGTTGTGGCTACAAATATCAAGCTCCACAACTGCTTGCTACAACATTAAAATACAGCTTATAGCTTATATGTTATGACATGAGGTTATGTCCTCTGCTGTCTAAACATAACCACACTTGGTTTGCAGGATGTGAAAATCCTGTGCTGTGTATATCCTCCATTAACCCAGACTCCTTGTTACCCCTGCTTATCAAAGCAAAAAAAGAAGAAAAAATGCTGCTTGTAGACATAATCTCAGCAACAGTTATGTTTCTTACCACAGTGTTGTTGGAGGAACGAAATGAGTACTAGATAAAAGTAATTTCTGGGAGACACAGTTGAAACATGGTAATGTGGTTCCATGTCTTGCACCTCATATGGCATTTTCCTCAGTTTCTTATTGATCAGCCTGATTTTTCATCCCTTCCAAACTGTCACCAATATCTATTAGACCAGAGGCTCCAATCCTGAGGCACAACAGTTTCTCAATGAGTTTTGTGGGGAGTAATTTCAGTATAGCACACCAAGGTCTGGGTTGTGTGTACACAGCCTATATATCATCAGACGTAACCTCAACAAGAAACACAGAGGTAAACACATAAGCTCAGCTCCACCTTGTCTGAAGAATAAATCAGCTCTGTGGAAGATCTTGTGATTAGCAGATGTCACGCTGCTGACATCCTGTGAACAACAGTATAAAGCACACACTGTCGCCTCTCCTCTTGTCCTTCCAAGGTGACAGCTCCTGGGGTGTTTTGGCAACGATTACTTCAGCAAATTAACAAAACCTCACCATGAGCCGCCAATGGCACAGCCAAGGAACCAGGTCACACATCCTGCCAGCAAGACACATAACCACACACGCACATACACACATACACACATACACTGCAGGCTACAGAAGCCCAAACCACAGCCCTCTAATTAACCAGTCCCACCCTCCTGACCCAGTAGCTGTGAGCAGCCTTATTATCTGTAGCATCTTTTTCCCTCTACAAGTCTTTCCCTCATCTGCTAATATGAGGTAAAGCACCGTGCCCTCCTGGTGCAGGAGCCCAGAAGAAGAAGTGAAAGAAGAAAGATATTCATCATGGTGTTATTAATGATGAGACTTGAGGTTTTCAGAGCTGTTGATTCATTTTAACACATCGGTGTATGATGGCTTCACAGCTGGAGATGAGACAGAACAGAGTTCAGAGGCTTTCTTTTACATTCACTCAAAAACTTTTCTTCTTCTTTAAAGTTGGTTTCTATCTTCTTTCTCATACTTAATTTAGTGATGTTATGTGTGTCGGTTCTTCTACTGTTTTGTAGGTGCCTTTAATCCACATTGGAGGGCGACAGGAAACGGTGTGCCTGTGTTTGCTCCCTGTAAAAGCTAACATGTCCGTGCCCTGCACTCCATCCTACATTTAAACCCACTTTTATGAAGAGACGCCGAGATCCAAAAGTGGCCAGTGGTTTGCCACAGCCGGAGTTGTGGTATTTGCCGATGCTGTAACAGCTAGCCAGTCAGTCAGCTGATCTGCTGTCTGCTTTATACCGTGTGCATTTTGAGACCTCGTTAGATGCTACCTCTCTGTTAACACTCTGTTTGTACACAGGAAACAAGTTTATATGAGCTTTCTTCTCATTCTGCATGCACACAAATCTGCAGGAGGGGGAACTAGGATCTTCTTTTCACACTGCACATGATAAGTGTCTCTCAGGACCAGTTAAAGTTTACCTTCTTGTCCATTAAAGGGCAAAATAATGTATTTAAAGTTACTTCTGCAACATTTTGTTTTACTCAGTGTGAATAAAGTTTAAATTATGTGGCCAACAATGTACCAAATACAACAATGTAGCATTTTCATATATGCATATTACAATTCTTGCAGCATTCATTCAGACAGTCAACAAACCGACTGTCTGATCCCTGCTTGCCTGTATCAGTCATGGCACTAGGGTCAGGTTAGGTTAGGTGTTAGGATCAGGGTTATAGGGTTAACATCTTTGCGGCAGGGTTTGGTTTGTGGCTCAGCTGCAGGGGAGGGGTGGGGCAGTGGGTTCAAGGGGCAGGACCAGGAAGAGTTGTGTCTCATTGTGTCCATGAGGAGGTTTTCTCCATTTAGTGGGACGCCGGGACAGGGGAAGGTGGGCTGAGCTGGAGACAAGGCAGGTGAAAAACTGCAAGAGCAAAAAAAGTGGAAATCATTATTGTAAATAAACGAACATGCACTGGCAAGCCTGCCTGTCTGGGTCCTTCTGTTACAGTGGTGCCAAAACCCAGTGGTGTTATGATGGGCTCGCAGTCTGTGCAGTCGGTGGAGGAGCTCGATCGGCGGACTGCCCGGGCCGGCTCTTCCAGCGTGCCGCCACTGCTTCCCCCAGCTTCGGTGGTGACACTCCGGCAGATGGGGGAAGAGGATGACCCCCCAGTGTTCCTGGAGGCCTTCAGGACCACGGGACCAAGGTGTGCCGGTGGCCGCCGGAGGAATGGGTGGGGCGAGCGCTGCCGTTGCTGTCTGGGGAGGCCCAGGTGGCAGTTCTCAGCCTCCCGGTGACAGAGAGGACAGAGTTCGGCAGGGTCTACCATGCCATTCAGGATCTCCTGGAGGACCGCCCGGAGGACCACCGCCACCGCTTCAGGGGAAGCAGGATGGTACCGGAGGACCGTCTCTTCGTGTATGCCAGGCAGCTGCATAACGCCGCGGCCAGCTGGCTGTAGCCGGGCCCGACGGAGGGGGAGGCTCGGATGCTGGAGTGGATCGTAGTGGAGCAGTTTTTGGAGGGGCTGCTGGCAGAGACCCCAGAATGGGTCCGCGACCACCAGCCGGTCAGCCTGACCGACGCCGTGGAGCAGGCAGACAACTACCGAGCGGGTCGGCCGGTCCCAACCCCGAGGAGGAGGCTCCGAGTGGTGTCCACACCTCAGCCTGCTGCTGCAGAGCAGCGGCAGAACCATCCCCCTAATCCCCTCTCCTTTTCTGTCTCCCCACATGTCCTGGCGGATGCGGTCACTGGCCCCCACTCACCCGGAGCAGCACGGGCGCTGGCGCAGGTGTGTTGGAGGTGCCGGCAGCCGGGTCACGTCCGATGGAGTTGCCCGACATTGGAAGTGGGGCAGCGATTTGGCATCACCGGCCCTCTGACACACTCGTCCTCCGACGTACCGGGTACCGGTAAGGTATCAAGGGGGTACACGCAGGCCTTGGTGGACTCGGGCTGCACGCAGACCCTGGTCCACCAAAACCTGGTTCAACCCGGGGCATTGTTGGAGGCAGAGTGGGTAGAGGTCAGGTGTGTGCATGGGGATATCCACAAATATCCCAGGGT